>VDFB02089322.1:0-10046 GCA_007258455.2 Sequoia sempervirens | reverse complement strand
GCTCGGCTTAGGGTTTGTGTTTTTTTGTATATTTGCCCTTTTGTGTATTTTTAATAAAAATAATGCCAGGCATGAAATAAAATACTGGAAATGAAATAGAAACCCTACTCCGGCAAATAGATAATTTTTACTGATTCACTTTAAAAACTTTAACAATTGAGCATACCCGGAATACAATCTTCTGATATTGAAAGATGTTGAAATTCTTATTCTGAGATTCTTCTCTAAATCTGATGAAGCACAAACTTGACCTCTGGATGAAGCCAACAGTTAAGCACCTTCAGCTAATATTTCACAACCTCAGCATGTTGTTGCAAAGAAGCAGCTACGCTCTCCAATGCCGATACGCTGGTAGAAAAACCCTAGGGCTACCTTCTCCAACCGCCAAAGAGAAATCATAAACCAAATATAAAATCCTGGATGATCCAAATGAGCCCATTAATATTCTTTTTATACTTTTCCTGGAGGAGCTCACACACTTTTCTCACCAATGTGGGATAAAAGATAATAGGCTGATTCCCTTCATTTTGCCCTTTTAAAACATTTTAAAATAAAATGTTTGCACTTTGGAATATTAAAATATATCTTTGAAATTGGCGCCCAAGTAATTAATTAAAATGGCCCCCTTTTTAATGATGAATGGACCCTCAAGTCATAAAGTGCAAATACAATGTTATAATATTATATTAAAATATTAATTATTATTAAAGTCACCTTTAATAATAATTAAACATTATAACTCAGGCAAAACTCCTTATTTCACCAACTCAATTGAATTTGGGAATCAACACTGCCAACATGTGAACTTTAGGTGCCCAGCTATAAATAGAATTGCTTGCCGGCTAACTTACTATAAATAGTAAGTATATGAAACTGAATCAACTGATGGCTAAGCTTGAACCCACACGAGACGCTGAAGGAGAGACTCCTCTGAACATCGCCAAAAGAGACCCTCTAACCAGACATAGTAGCCTACGAGGGCCGGGAATAGGCTAAATCCACCGAACTCTGATGCTCGCAAAATTGGGGACATTACAGTTTGACACATTGTACCTAAAGATTTTTGGAATTGTATAATTTCAAAAAGATAATACAAAATGCATTTGGTTCGTATGTCCTAGATGTATTTTTGAATTATTATAAATGATATTTTGTATGTCAAATTGGTAATCCTTTTTGTCTTTGTGGAAATCATCTATTATGTGTTGAACATATGTAAATTGTACAATTGATGTAATGAACGCACTCATATCTTAGTATCTTGGTTTGAATATGTTGAAGCAGCTTGTCTCCTCGTATGTTGAGATTTGTTACACTTCTTTCATTATCGTTGCACATCAAAACATGCTTTGTGGTGAAACCCCTTTTGTAATTTGTCATATCTTGTGAAGTCCTAGTTGGTATTCATATGTCTATTACTAGGGTTTCTATTATTTAGCTTTCTTTAGTTTTTCCCTTTTTCCTTTATGTATTTTCAAGTTAAAAGTACACAAAAACCCTAAAAACCCCATCATATGAGGGAGTTGCCCCTCCCAAACACAGAGGAAAGTTGTTACCACAGTAACAACTTCTCCAACTATTGGGACATTTCTCACTTTGGACAAGTCACTTTGAAATCTGCAGTAACAAATCTGTTTACCAACAATGTCCTAGCATTGTCAGCAACGTCAATGGTGAATTTTCGGGTAATATGTAATTGTTGTAATCACATATCTACACTCCTACATTATATTTTAAACCATTATCCAAAGGAGACATCATGGGGTCTCATGATCAAAAAATGTAAAGGTGAACTTCATCAATTTTGGAAGAGGCATTTGCTCATGATGCTAAAGCTTACAAATATGATGATAAGGTCACGGGGAAGCCAGGATTAGTGAATATAACTACTAAAGAAGGTAGTTTATTTGTGGCAGTGCCCAGGATCAATGAGTGTGGATCCATATTATGTCATCTTGGCATGAAGTGGATAGAGTTTTTGTGATGTCCCCATCCTAGTCAGCGCAGCTGGTGATGAGGTTAGCCTATTATTTCGATCCTCGTAGGCTGACAGATGTGTGCAGAGGATCATCTGAGGCAGTTACTCAGTGTTTTGTAGCTTCAATATTGCAGTTGTTTCAGGTTGGGCCTTCGCAGAATCTTCCAGAGTGGATTTTTAGAAACTTTCTATTTTTAGAAAGTTAGGTCAGGCGGAAGCTGCTATTTCGGGCAGGGCACCTGGTTCAGCTGTTCAGAGCAGAGTCGACCCAGTTCTTCGATTTGATGGTCAGATGGAGAAATAAGGAGTATTTTGATGATTATTGAATATTTAATATTTTGACTTTATATTAAAGTCACTTTATTAGTATATTTAAATATTAATGATTAAATGATATATTAAAAAGTATTTTTAATACTTTATAATAAAGTGATATTTTGACAAAATGAATAATTATTATTCATTAATTGAGATGTCATTTAATTATTATTAATTCTCCTAAGTCTAAAAGGCGAATTTGATCATTTTATTAAATGATTATTAAAAAGAGTTGTTGGGTCGATTTTCTCAAAGGAAGTATATATTCTCAGAAAGGACAAATCGAACCATTATGTCATGTTATTCTAATTTGTCTTATTTTGCTCTGAGCATTGGAGTTTGCAAACCCTAGGGTTTATGGCAGACGAATCATTTCTGTAGAATGATACCTCTTCAGGAATTGGCAGACTGAGGCTATGAAATACCAGTTGAAGCTTGCATCTGGGTGACTTCATTCAGAAGTTGCAGTTGATCATATTGAACCGATTTCAGAAGGAGATTCAGAGAATATCATCAGTGAGTAAAGGCGACCTATCAGAGAGTGATTTTATCAGAGGTCTGGCATTCTTTATTGAGGCCGTACTACATTTATTATTGCTGCTGCTCAGGCCGTACAGATCTGTACTTCCAGGTCGTACTTTCTTTTCTTCAGGAGGAACGCATTCATTATTCATTCTTGGGCAGAGGGTCCCAGTGCGCCTTGTATATCTGGAGATTTTCATTGTCTGTGCTCGTAGATCGAAGTTGATATACCATTTTCTTCATTCATTTAATGCTGCTACAGCCGCCATCAGGTTCCCTAATAAAAATATTGTATTTCATTCTTTGTTCAGATTTTGTTATTGTTAATCTCAGGAAAATTGAATAAATAGATACGCCTCTATGTTCTGAACATTTCCTACGCATTTCCATGGTCATATGATTTTTTATGAATTTTCAAGCATTTATTTAGGAAATCGCAGCTCTTTGTATTTTCTCAAAAATCTATCAAAACACAGAAAAACCAAAAACTTGCAAAAACAAAAAAACTACAATTAGGGTTTCGGGGTTGAGAACCACCAGGGTTTTTACAGTGGTATCAGAGCACAGATCTCCTGCCATCCTGTGCTTTTTCAGTTGCTTTTTCAGAATACAGTGTGCTTTTTGGTTGCTTTTTCATGAACAGAGATACCATTCATTATATTAAGGGTGTAGGGACAGGCAGAGCTGAGGATTGGACAGGTCCACCGATTCCAGAAGGTGAGACAGTGTCAGGTGTATTAGGCATTCACAGATCCAGCTCTAACAGCAGTGAAAACAGTGTTGCAACCCTAATGGCAGATCGCGAGATTCCTACAGAGACAGTTACGGATACAGGGAAAGCACATGCAGAGGGCGACATTACAGATGAGGAGTTTAGACGCAGGCATGATAACATGATGGACATGATGTCCCAATTGATGGGCACTATCAGACAGTATACGCCCACACAGCCTCATTATATACAGATTGGACAGACGAGCGGGACTACACCAGTAGATCAGCCTTTGGCATCAGTACCACGTCAGCCGTCACCGATCTATCAGGAGCGTAGGCCAGGTCAGCCTACTTTCTTACCTAGAGAAACTCCACCTCAGACTCCGGGGGCAGAGCATCAGGGGCAGCATCAGGAGTTTCAGCCACATAATGGCATGTCAGTGGCAGATGTGACGAGGCTTCATGGTGAGTACATGTCACTAGCACTTGAGATCCGGCATGCATTAACGTTTCATGAGTTTATGGATGTCTATAAACCCAGAGGAGGCAGATTTGACCGTAGACCCCCTCAGCATCAGAAGCCACAGCCACAGGTGAACAGGGATTTGCAGTATGCGGTTAGCAAGATTACCTTGCCTTATTGTGATGGGTCCGATAGGACATCAGCGAGGTCTTGGGTCCAGAAATTGGACAACTATCTATCTTTGAGGCCTATGCAGGAGGACGAGGCCATTAAGTTTGCTACTTTGCATCTTGATGGAATCGCGCATGATTGGTGGCATCACAGCATGTATACACTTGGCCATCATGCAGTTAATACTTACCAGGAGTTCACCAGCAGGCTCATAGAGCGCTTTGATAAGAAGGATCCGGAACTTTATTTCAGAGAGCTAGCTCAGCTCAGGCAGACAGGTAGTTTGGATTCGTATATTGGTGAGTTTCAGAAAGTTGCAGTCATGGTGATTGGTATTTCCGAACGGAGACTTATTATACTCTTCGTTGAGGGTTTGACGGAACCTATGAGAGGTTGGGTAAAGGCGTTTGACCCTCCTACCCTTCAGGAGGCCATGAGGAAGGCGCGAAACATGGAGCTTGCAGCACCTCGCAGCAAGTTCAATTCAGGGTCAACACCATACACTAGGCCTAATAGGCCTTTTGATAGAAACAATGACAGGAATAAGCCTTTTGACAGAAGGAAGGATCAACCGGATCCTAAGAGACAGAATGCACCACCCTTTGACCGAGAAACATTGAACGAATTGAGAAAGAAAAAGTTGTGTTTCTGGTGCAAGGCACCCTACGATGAAAAACATATATGCCCACTTCGTCCTAAGGTCAAAAATAATCAGATGGAATGGTTTTATGCGGGCGAAGAGCAATCTGATCTGTCAGACCAGCAAGCTGATTCCGAGCCTTCAGATGATGATAGGTCCAAAAATGAGGGTGAACACGAAGGTGGAAGGAAGCTACAGGAAGCCCATTTGACTAGCCTTCAGAGAGATGGTTCGTTTAGACTTCGTGGGCTCTTAG
Organism: Sequoia sempervirens; assembly: GCA_007258455.2. NCBI lineage: Eukaryota > Viridiplantae > Streptophyta > Pinopsida > Cupressales > Cupressaceae > Sequoia > Sequoia sempervirens. The sequence goes on along the minus strand of VDFB02089322.1, from coordinate 4,984 downwards.
CAGGTCAAAAGGTGATCACATTGTTGGATACTGGTGCTACACACAATTTCATTGATGCCCGTTTGGTGGAGAGGCGTGGCATCGAGACAGAGGCATTCGAGGGTATTCGAGTCAAGGTGGCTGATGGATATACTCTCAGATGTGACCGAAAGATTATTGATCTTCCGATGAGACTGAACAACTATGAATTCAAGACTGAATTCTATGTTGTTAACATGGGAGATACTGATGTGGTGTTAGGGATGGCATGGTTGCACGATTTGGGTGAGTTCACACCTCACCTATGGACATGGAGATGAAGTTCATGGGTTGATGGAGACCCCATGTCAAGGCTATTTGAGACAAGAATCAGGATGGTTTCATTCGTGCTGATGGAGAGGCTCATTCGGCTTCACGATATGGTTGGACTGGCAGCGAAGTGCATGTTGATGCTGTTCTCGCCAGAGCAGCGTATAAGTAGGAGTACCATCATTATTCGGGATCTTGGAGGACCAAAACACTCCAAAGTGTTTAGTGACATTCCACCGGTAGACCTGGCCGTATAGAGGCATGGAGCATATCATTGAGTTGGAGGAGGGCGCGTCCGCTATGATCACTCCCTACGCACATCTCAAACGACTCAAGGATGAGATAGAGAAGACATCATCAATCCAGTTGTTACCATGGGGCATATTACCGCATCTAGCAAGTCACCTCTTTTGGTTTCCTTCCATCATTGTATTGGTGAAGAAGAAGGATGGATCACTTCCGATGTGCATTGATTCACCCACAAATTAACAAAGTAATCACTAAGAATAGGTAAATTCCTATTCCACGCATTGATGAGCTAATTGATGAGTTGCACGGAGTCGCCTTCTTTACGAAGATTGATTTGAGACTGCAAGTACCAAATTGCATTCGACATGAGGAGCAGATATCGAAAACCGCCAAAAGTCATTATGTCACTTATTTTGGTTATACCCTTCGGTTAAACCACAATGCACCCTACTACCTTCTCGTGCAACTATGAATGTGGTTTCTTCTGCATTGAGGAGGTTTTGTGTTGGCCTCTTCACTCCATTATTTTGGTTTATAGCGTGTTTTGGAGGAGCATCCGCCTCAATTTTAGATGCGCCCGGCATCTTGCACGAAGCCTTTGGCGCTAAGGAATCCAAGGCGCGTAGCCCTAGTATGGAGGAGCTGTTGTATCCGGGGCACATCATCGCTAAAGGATGAGTATGGACCTCGAAAAGGTCCGAAGCCATAGTCGAGTGGCTCTGGGCAGGCCGAGAACCTTACGCAGCTCAGAGGTTTCATTGGGTTGTGTGCATTTTACAGGAGATTTGTTAGTGGGTTCTCACGTCACGCCGCACCCCTTACTGACTTGACAAAGAAGGGGGCTTTTACTTGGTCACCACAGGCGCAGGAGTGCTTTGACAGGTTCAAGGTGATCATGACTTCATGTCCGGTGTTAGCATTGCCTGACTTTACGAAGTCATTTGACTTATTCCGTGGATGCTTCAAGAGAGAGGGCATTGGTGCCGCTTTTGATGCGTGATGCACATCCATTGCATTCGAGATGTGAAGCTCGTGGGTCCCAGGAGATTCTACAAGATTTACGACAAGGAGATGTTAGCCATTATGCATGCTTTGGCTAAATTCAGGCAATACTTGGTAGGCAGCAAATTAAGTGTCCGTACAGACCATAATAGCCTGAAACATTTCCTTGGACAGCGAGACTTGAATGAGAGGCAGCAAAAATGGGTCAATAAACTGCAGTCGTATGACTTTGATATCACCTTCATTAAGGGGAAGCAGAATGTTGTAGCTGACGCCTTGTCTCGCAGACCCTAGCTGAATGCCCTGGCACAGATCACAGAGGATTGGAGGCATCGGATTATTGCCGAGTATGCTAAGAACCCATGGGCTTCTAGCATTGTTGACAGGAAAGAGCAGGACAACAGGTATACTATTGTAGATGACTTGATCATTTACAAGGGGCGGATTTTTCTAGTTCCTGACTCTGAGGTGAGGGTTACAGTTTTGAGAGCCTTTCATGATCTTCCTATGGCGGGCCATCCCGGGTACTATAAGACATATAAAATGGTTCTGAACTAAGCATTTGGAAAGGGCTGAAAACCTGATGTATTACAAGATAGTCCGCGGAGTGTTCTCGCTTTCTGTACGGAACAAAGCGGTGAGCACTTTATCCGCCGATTGTTCTTAGCCACTCCTCCGACACCGGAGCAGGGAAGTGGGAGTGCGTTTATCACCGGAATTTATCACCGGCTTGCCAAAAGCCTGTGGTAAAGATTGCATCTACTGAAGTGGTTGATTGGTTGACTAAATAATGCGACAATTTCTTCCGACAATACTACTTTCACAAAGATCGCAGCACGTAGAAAGTTATTTTTCAGAGAGGTATTCGGGTCGCATGCGCTAAGTTCTAATTTATATCGCCGATAGAGACAGTCGGTTCATGAGCAACTTTTGGCAGGAGTTGTTCAGGCTTTGTGGGACCGAACTGACACCGAGTACCAACTACCATCCACAGACAGATGGGCAAACAGAGATTGTCAATAAGTGGGTGGAAGGTTATTTGCGTAATTATATAGCTGGACAGTAGAGAGCTTGGGTGAGATGGATCTATCTATGCGAGTATTGTTATAACTCGACTCACCACATGACGATACAGATGACACACTTTATGGCTTTGTATGGGTATGAGGCGCCCAACCTTATGGATTTGATATTGAGTGATAGCAGAGTGCCGAGTGCAGGGGATATGATACGCAGTCAATAGACATCCTTGAGGTCTCGCAGACAATATCCGCCGGCAATGTAATCCAGGCGCATATCGATCAGAAGAGGGTTGAGCGTACTTTTGAGGTGGGTGATATGGTGTACCTCATGTTGCAGCCGTATCGTCAGTCTACTTTGCGGAAGAGTGGGGCAGAGAAGCTAAAGCCTCGCTACTACGGGCCATTTCGTGTTGTCAGACAAGTGGGCGAGGTTGCTTATGAGTTGGACTTGCCAGCTGATAGCAAGGTCCACAATGTGTTTCACGTTTCTCGCCTGAAAAAGGCATTGGGTCAGCATGTGATACCCTCTCCAGTTTTGCCACCCCTTGATGACGAAGGGAAACTGATACTAGTACCTGAGGCCATCCTCGAGATGAGAGACACCTTCGGAGGCGGGTGATCAAGGAATATCTGATCAAGTGGAGAGATTTGCCAGTTGAGGATGCTACATGGGAGTCAGAGGAGATCTTACAGCATCCAGAGTTGAGATTGCTTGAGGACAAGCAATTTCAGGGAGGGCGGACTGTGATGTCCCCATCCTAGTCAGCGCAGCTGGTGACGAGGTTAGCCTATTATTTCGATCCTCGTAGGCTGACAGATGTGTGCAGAGGATCATCTGAGGCAGTTACTCAGTGTTTTGTAGCTTCAGTATTGCAGTTGTTTCAGGTTGGGCCTTCGCAGAATCTTCCAGAGTGGATTTTTATAAACTTTCTATTTTTAGAAAGTTAGGTTAGGCGGAAGCTGCTATTTCGGGCAGGGCACCTGGTTCAGCTGTTCAGAGCAGAGTCGACCCAGTTCTTCGATTTGATGGTCAGATGGAGAAATAAGGAGTATTTTGATGATTATTGAATATTTAATATTTTGACTTTCTATTAAAGTCACTTTATTAATATATTTAAATATTAATGATTAAATGATATATTATAAAGTATTTTTAATACTTTATAATAAAGTGATATATTTTGACAAAATGAATAATTATTATTCATTAATTGAGACGTCATTTAATTATTATTAATTCTCCTAAGTCTAAAAGGCGAATTTGATCATTTTATTAAATGATTATTAAAAAGAGCTGTTGGGTCGATTTTCTCAAAGGAAGTATATATTCTCAGAAAGGACAAATCGAACCATTATGTCATGTTATTCTAATTTGTCTTATTTTGCTCTGAGCATTGGAGTTTGCAAACCCTAGGGTTTCTGGCAAACGAATCATTTCTGGAGAACGATATCTCTTCAGGAATTGGCAGACTGAGGCTGTGAAATACCAGTTGAAGCTTGCATCTAGGTGACTTCATTCAGAAGTTGCAGTTGATCATATTGAACCGATTTCAGAAGGAGATTCAGAGAATATCATCAGTGAGTAAAGGCGACCTATCAGAGAGTGATTTTATCAGAGGTCTGGCATTCTTTATTGAGGCCGTACTACATTTATTATTGCTGCTGCTCAGGCCGTACAGATCTGTACTTCCAGGCCGTACTTTCTTTTCTTCAGGAGGAACACATTCATTATTCATTCTTGGGCAGAGGGTCCCAGTGCGCCTTGTATATCTGGAGATTTTCATTGTCTGTGCTCGTAGATCGAAGTTGATATACCATTTTCTTCATTCATTTAATGCTGCTACAGCCGCCATCAGGTTCCCTAATAAAAATATTGTATTTCATTCTTTGTTCAGATTTTGTTATTGTTAATCTCAGGAAAATTGAATAAATAGATACGCCTCTATGTTCTGAACATTTCCTACGCATTTCCATGGTCATATGATTTTTTATGAATTTTCAAGCATTTATTTAGGAAATCGCAGCTCTTTGTATTTTCTCAAAAATCTATCAAAACACAGAAAAACCAAAAACTTGCAAAAACAAAAAAACTACAGTTAGGGTTTCGGGGTTGAGAACCACCAGGGTTCTTACAGTTTTTGGAGCTGCCATTGCTTGAGGACAAGCAATCTTGGGAATGGAGACTATAATGCCCCCAACTTAAAACCCAATGAACATCTTTTCCTATGGACAGTTATGAATTAAGGAAATCATAGGTCTTGGTTTGTTAAAGGAAAGGGCCGCTGCCATCTTATTTGGCTGAACCCCTTTGGAAAATAAGAGAAAGTCTATGGCACCTTTCCATGGTGCGAATCCATTAATATGGTATTTTTAATATATGTTGGAGCTTGAAAAATATTGCTGCTGCATGACGTGAAGGAAAT
>VDFB02089321.1:0-17565 GCA_007258455.2 Sequoia sempervirens | reverse complement strand
AGAGAACTCATAAGAACAAGGAGACTCAAGATTTTACTGAGTGGAAAACCCTCCTGGGGTATAAAAACCACTCCCGAAATGCCTTCTAGGCTCAATCTTTTTAAACAACTGTTCACAATGCCTTATAGGTTGATTTTTTTTTGAGCACCCACTCAAGGAGCATCAACCCCTCATTTAGAGATATCTATCTTAAGGAGCACCAACCCCTCAAATTATATTTTTGAACAATAATTATGTCTCAGAGGATCTGTCTCATTTTAGTTAAGCTCGTAACTCTCTGTTTTTCAGATTTTTAATACAGAGTATTTCCATACATTTTTGATACAGCCAAAGAACAATATTCCAGAGTTACAACTAGACTCTTACACTGTTTTCAACACTAGTTTATATATACATTTCAAGTATGTCTGTTATGAAAAAATCTTCAAAAAGCATTTTTCACAAGATTCTGAAACTCTCTTGCTAATTTGAATATGAAGCTGAATAATGACAGTCTATAGATAATGGTAAAAATCAAGAGTAATGCTTATCCATAGAGCTGCAAATCATCCATTATTTCAAAAACCCAACTGCTCAAAAAGGAAACTCAAAGAATATACTGCCATGTAATGGTTCTGAGATTCGATGCCAATCAATGATGTCGGCCACAATGTTTGAGTCATCGTTACCATTCACTGAGACATCCAGATAGTTCTTCTGAAGGCAATTAAATCGCCAGACATTCCTCTTAGTTATTACTTTCACCAAGACCCTTAGAGTCGGGGAGAAGACATAACGAATACATTATTTCATGCCGAGAGCTCATATGTTATGTTCTTTCCAATCCCTAAGACATAAGAAAGTTTCTCACTGAGATCCCCTTTTCGATTCATTCACTGTCGCTATAACCTTTTGATATCGGAAAGACCCTATGCAGATCACACTATGTTTCACTGAAAGTCTCCTTTTATCTCTTATGTGTCGCTATGACATTCTGCTGTCGGCGAGACGTTTTGTAGATGATGCTTTGTTTTACCGCAAGTCATCCTTTCTTTTGGTGTCACTGAGACAATGCATAATCGGGGAGACATTTTGTAGATTTCATTGTGTTTCACCGAAAGACTTAAACCTTATCCATTTTGAGTCGCTGAGACATTAGCAACCTCTCGCCGAAAGTCCTTCATTAGACTTTGTCGGCAAGACTTGATGGGTTCGCTGAGACTCTACATCGAAACTCATGAGTCTTACCAAAATGTATTTCATTATTCAGCAGTCGGTAAGACACAACAACCTCGCCATGACCTCACTTCGATGAAAAATTTTCTCACCGAAAATTTCTTTCTTATGACGGTCGGTGAGACACAATAGTTCTCTCTCCAAAATGTAACCTTCATTCTCCTTCGCTAAGACAAAGCATAGTTGGGGTGACTTCTCGTAGAGCATCCTGTGTCTTACCGAAAGCTCATGTGATCATTAGTGTTCGCCGAGACAAATCAATGCCTATGCCAATAAGGTCCATATGTATTCCATCGGTTGGACCCACAGGGTTCACTATGACATTATATCGATGCCGCCACTCTTGCCGATGTGTTCCCATTCAACCTCCAGTCGGTGAGACTTATCAATCTCCCTGTGACCTCATACCGACGGTATAACTCTTGCTGATAGGGATCACCCCCTGTTGTTGAAACCATGGAGAAGTCTTGCCGAAAGCTACCTGTGGAACTCCATATGTAATGTCGGCGAGACTGAAGGTCACTCGCCGAGACCTCATGCCGAAAACCCTAACTCTTACCGATGTATCTTCCTGCCACCAATCGGTGTGACAAAGTGCAATTGCTATGACTTCACACCGAAAGTAACATGTCTGGCTGAAGTGAATCTTTAATGTGCTAGTCGATCGATGTAACAAGTTAAACTCGCCAAGACACAATGCCGATGAAGGATCACTTATGTTGATGAACCTCCTTATGTAATAGTCGGTGAAACCCGACTCGTTCGGTAAGACCTCTCAGCGGTGAGAAATACTTATGCTGATAGACCTTTCCTTTGTCGCCAAGACCACTTGAATGTCATGCCGATAGATACCCAAAGTTGAATTTTTTCATCAAGGACAAACCAAACGGAACACAACTAAGAACCAACAAGAAGGAGACATGTCGCCAACCAATTCCCTAAACACTGGGGCTAGTCTATCTGCTCGACAATAGGTGGGCCTATCAGCAATCCTGCCATGCCCCTGACCAACATATGGTGGAATGTCTAGGTAGTTAACTTTGAGGCCCAAATGGACCTCAGCATACCACTGCTGAACAAAATATAATGGAATCTGGTCATTGTTTGGGTATTGAGCATATGCTATGAGAAATCGTGGGTAGATCAATTCAGCCATAGCACGATCGACACATCTAGTGACCTGGTGTCCCCTAACCTTACGTACATTTTGGGAAAAATTAAAACAAGTGTTTTTTTATCATTTCTTTGGTCACACTATCCTGTATTTGTTTAAGGGGAACATCACCATGTACTTCTTCCCACATGCGGGAAATAATAACAGCTACTCTATCTGGGGAAAATGCACTAGTCCTCTTAAGTTCATCTCTTAGTTTTTCTAAACTATGTAATATTGACATGCATGGTTCAAAATATATCCCTAGGTTTGCACCCTATGCTAATGAGTCTCTAAATTTTTTAAGATCATTAGTGGTATTTGCAAACAAAGAATTTGGAGGTGGAACATGATCTGCATTTTCCATGTTATAGATATGTATGTACACCTAAAAGAGCAATGATACCTTGGTAAATAATATATCTAGATAAAGGGAATACAAATCTAAAACAATTGTAATAATTCATCTACTCATCGATAACATTTTCATACCATTAACAAACAAACATTGAACATCTATCATAGTTTTTAATAATTTCAAAACATTCAAATTACTAGATTGCACACAAAAAATAATCTAAAACAATTCTAATATTTAAATTTAAAACATAATCTAAAATAGTTCTAAAATTTAAATTACTAGATTGCACACAAAGCATCATTACTTAACATTGGTGGTCATGTAAAATCAATCTAGTCATTATTGAAGGCACAAATAAGAGAAGAAAATGAGACAGATGAAGATGTCCCTTATAAGGTTCAATGTAATGATGGAAAATAAAGATGAAAAGTATTGAGGACCTATATTTTATTTTAATGGCATAATAAAATAGTTCCCTCTACTAGCAAATGAAAAATTGTAGGTTCTTTGAATTGTGTAATTATTGAAATTGACACCCTATCATTTGATAGAAATTAGGATATATCGATTGATCTAAATGCAACTATATCAACTAATTGTAAATCTATTATAAGTGACATAAAGCCTCAATATCTCATTTGTATTAAAATATGGGGATGAAATGGCTATTTTATGGCCAAAATTTTCATGTGTTAATAGCATAAACATATAACATTAATTTTTTTGGGAGTTTGTACCAAATACCTTTTTCCAAACAGAACTTTTGTTTAAAATACCTCAAGACCTATGAATGAAATTAAAAATTTCCTAACTTAAAGACCATCAAGGAAGGTTTTAATGCCATATGTGGCTTCCTTTTCCTATTATATAAAATTCAGCTAAAATAGCTTTTAAGAAATAGTTCCACAAAATTAGGGGGGTCCAACCATGTTTTCAATTAATTTAAAACTATTATTTTAAGATTTTTTAATTTTTAAATAAATATATAAATGTCTTACATTATTTTGAATTAAAATGATAATAGTGGACATAAATTACACAAAATTGAATGTTATTAAAATTTTGGTTAAAAAGTAAGAAGGTTAACCTTTAAAGCCATTGAGGAAGGTATTGAGCTACTAAAAGTGGTTTATCCATGAAGGGCTTGAAGTCTCATAAAGAAAGTAAATACAAGAGGAAGGAAAATATAGATGATTTCCTCACAAGTATATAAATGTTTCTACTTGATTATTTATTTCATCCTAGAAAGAAACTATAAATGTTTTTTATCCTATAACTTTTATTGTATTAATAATCTTAGATGCATGTGACTTGTTAGCTTCCCTTTTCATTTACTCATGTAATTTAAGAAATCTATTATTAGAGTTGCACATGAGAAAAAAATGAGCTCCCCTCCACTAAGGGCTTATTTTTTTCTTATACCAATTTGAGAATTTTATTATTTCAATTCTTAATCCTAATCAAAATGTGGTGAAGGGGAAATAATACCCATCCAATAAGTGTTCCCCAATCCCTTGAAAAGGAAAACTTGTGTATTATCCAACTTGGCTATCATTGTTAGGATTCTAGCTTCTAGTTCTACTATTTTTAGAATACTACTAGAGCTTAGATTGATGGCTCACTTCTCTCTCCTATGGATGAGGATCCCTCTAAGATTGGTTGTTCCACCTCTTTGAATGAGATTAGTAACAAGGTTTATGAGTGTGTTAAATAGGGGAAGATGTTGGGTATATAATGTAATTTAGACATGGTTGTTGAATGTAAAATTATTTAGACCATGAGAGGGTTGAACAATTTATAAAGAATTGGAAGAAAACTATAATCCCTTTTGATGCTTCTGGAATTGATTACCAACTCTTGTGCCCTAGTTTTCCTATTCTGGTGGTTGGTGAATTTGGTGTGGTCTCTATGGGTGGGGACAAAGTGTGTGTGGAGCCAGACAGGTTTGACGAGTGGAAGGCAGATGCCACTGTTTGTCACATTTGCAAAGAGGGCATAATTGCCCAGTATATGGAGGCCATGACTGGTCATGATGAGGGCTTGTCTAATAAGTTTTTCACCTCTTAGAATGATGGTAGGGTTACCATTGGTGGAATTTCCTTTGAAGTCTCTGAGGAGGTTATTGCTAGAGTTACAGGGCTTCTGAATAGTGGTCGAACATGGAATAAAACTACAAAGGTTCTGGACCAGATTAGTTTGAATCATTTCTTTCGCGGCGTGGAGAAACTTGTCAAGTTGCGGGGTGGCTTTGACCGTGAGGCGCTGTCGAAGTCATGGGATAGATTTTCTATGGTGATCATGAAGTACTTCATGCTGGAAGGAAGGTATGGGGTCTGCTACTATTACCACTTTAATTTCCTCAACCACCTTAGGAATCACCATCATATCTCCATTGCTTTTTTCTTGTTTCATGCTCTTGATAGCATTGTGGCGGAGTTTAATGAAGCCTCAATTTTTGGAAAGAATTATACTATCCTGCACCAAGGCCCTATGTCTAGGCTTTATCATTTTCATATGGTCTTTTCCCTGCTCGCCCTATCATTGTGCAAGAAGTCCCGTCTCTCCCTGCTCTTGATGAAACCTTGGTTTCCTCTACTCCGCCCTCTGCTAGCATTCTGGACACGTCGGGCTCGAGTAAGAAAAAATTCCTAAAAAATCCTACCTTGAAAGCCCTTCCCCATGGCATGTCCCCTGCCAAGGGTCCGGGGGATACGAGTAAGGAAAAAAAGCATCTTACCCCTACCCCACGACCTAAGGCTAAAGCCTCTAAGAAAACTAAATTTTTCCTCCATCAAATTGATTCTGACATCGAGATCACTGATGAAGCTAACACCCCCCATAGATCTCATAGACTAGTCCTTAAGTAGGACAAGGTGGGAAGTCTTAAGGAGGATTCTGATTCAGATAATGAAAATGGGAGTGACAGTGAAAGCTAGGAGAAAAAGGTGGCGGGTGGGGAAGATCAGTCTGTCTCGGTGAGTAGCGCATCCCATGTGTCTGAAAGCTTGAAGAAGGGCCCTACCAGTGCCAATGTGATGGAAATTAATCCTTGGGACTCTAATATGGATGAGGGAAAAGCCTCCTTGTAGGAAGATCACAATGAAAAAGAGTAGGCTTGGGAAGAAGCTGGCAAGTTGAAAGGTAGAATGGAGAGGCTGGAAAAAAAGGTTCAGGAGGTGTCTCACTTTTCCCTGAAGGTTGTGCATAGGTCGGCTACCAGTCTATGCTTACTGCAAAAGGAAAAGTCTGCGGACGATGGCAAAGAAGATGTTGGTTTTAAGGAGTTGCTCGAGTTCCTCACGGCGGATTGGGTGAATGCTATTCAAGATAAACCTTGCAGGGAGGAAAAGAATTAGGCCTTTGGGTCTTTTTGTTTTTGTCAATTTCTCTATGACTTTTTGTATGTTAATGCTGGTTAACTGGTTTGACCCCTGGGGGTCTTTGGACTCATCTGCTCTGTATCATGCTTGCATGATGGACTCTGTTTATCCTATGTTTACTGTTGCTTTTTAGTTTTTGATATGACTTGTTGTGGGTGATGGCTTGGTTCTCTCTGTTGTCACTGTGTTGTTAATGTGCTTACTCTGGATGGAATTTGGTGCCTTGTATTGATGGGACAACACCCTTGTTTTTTCTTCTTTTTATATAAAAAACATAGCATCCTTAAATGGTTCAAATTTTAAATGAAATAATGAAAGAAAGAATAAGAAAACAAAGATTATTGTAAAATTATTTGAAAATAATTGGGTCCATAAAAATATCTAATTTAATAGTTTTTAACATAAATGAACTTCAAAATAGGATTATGTAAGTGAAAAAAAAGTTCTATTGCCTCCATTGAACCTAAATTTATCTAGTTAAGATATGTCTAAAATTAAGAATTCACACTAGAATATCAATATTCCATAAGAATCTCATAAAGAGGATGAATTTAATGGAAGATAATATAAAATCCTCCATGTATGAGGATGAATTTTATCATTACATTATGAGTGAATCATCTCAATTATATAGCCAAGAACATCAAAAAATTATAGATTGGAAAGCAAAATAATCACACATTTATCATATTTTTATATGTATAAAGTTTAGATACCATCAAACTATTTAAACTTATAGATTACATAAAGCTATAAATTGAATTGTTAAAACTAATTTATTAAGAATCAAATCTAATAAAGTTTGACTTCATATTGCATACTTGTTATAAATATCTCACTAATCCAACCATACATTTTATATATGTTAAAAAATATATAATAACAATTTATACAACTTCTAATTATGATAATAAATGTAGAATCAAACATGACCCAAATGTAGGATAAAGACAAGAATCTTAATCTATACCATTATTTTGAGTTTGGTTTAATAGAAATTGTAAAAATTTATAATCATGAAAAAAAAATGAATAAACTAAGGATCATTTTAACAATGGTGAATTAGTGCCTAAAGATTGGCCTAAAAAATTATAATATTCAACATTCTCATCACAAATGATATATGAAAACTAAGGATCATTTGGATATATATTTTCATAGATTTAAAATTTCAATATTTATTACTATAACATGTTCATTACAATTAGAATCTTAAATAATATTGTAATAATTTATTATGTCTTTGAAATTTTTTTTGTGGATTTTAATGCTATTTTTTAAATTTAAGTTCTAGAGTAAGTAGAATCTAATGAGAGACCTTAAAAAGATTCAAGTAATTTATGTTTTCCTTAAAATTACAATTATTGTTCGATTAAATAGATTATTGATTGTATTTAGATTTCAAAATTGGAAATAGTTTAAAATTATAGAACCATATTATCCTTTGATACAAAAAGCTATGTCAAGGATTATTTGTATCTTCCTCATAATTATGTTTCACATATTGAATATTTCAGGGAGGATTGTGTGGATGATTTGGAAGAAGCAAAGATTGGTTGAGATCGACAAAGGATATTTTGATAAACTCCAAAATCCTAAGAATAGAGAAGATGGTGAGTCATATTTTAATAGACCTTATCTTCACTCCTATTCAAATGCAACCTCTCCAACCAATATATTGGATTGCAAAATAAGTAATATATATATATATATATATATATATATATATATATATATATATATATATATATATATATATATGAACTTACTCCTAATCCTCCTCCATTTACCCCACCATTAGATATGCATATTGGTATTCACCTACTCAAGTCTTATAAGACCCTAGATGGCTTTGTGAATACATAAAAAATATTATGCATGATGTCTAAGAATTTAATTGTGATGGATTGATATATTCCAAGAATTTATAAATGAAGTATATATTCATATATATGTATTTGTTTGAGTGTTTAAAATTAGTTATAGAAGTTTATAGAAGGCCATAGATGGCCCACTTTTTGAATTAAATTTAGTTATGAATTTGTATTTTTTGGATGTGCATTTAGATTTAAATTTCATGCCAAAGTCACAATGTCCTACTCTTGATTAAATTCCTACAAGAAATTAAGGAACTTGGGATCTACCCACCTCCCAATGGTCTTGGAATGGATGCATTTAGATGGAGAAGGATTTCAGAAGGCTCATGGTACTTGTGGACCCCTCAAAGGCATGATATATAACACATGAACTTTATTTATGAAATTTGGTCTTTAGTTGTTGGCTTCTAGTATGAATGTTATCTATAAGGTGGAATTCTTAGTTGAGACTCTCAATCTTCCATTGTTGGTTTCTAGTGTGATTATAAAATATGAGCCAAGTATTACTTTCTAATGTTAATTATTGAAAGAACGTATATAAATTATTCTCATCTCAATTCTCATACAGAGTTGTCTTAGTCAATTTCTCAATGTATGAGTTCCATATATTTGTAAATTTTCTTAATATAAAAACATATTTTATTTCATTAATTAACCTATCTATTCCATGTTAAAAAAGATGCTTTTATTTTAAATTATAAGTATATAATTCAAAATTAATTAGTAATTCAAGATAGAGTACACACAATTTCTTTAGTTAAAATAAAATAATATTCTTATTTCCATGAGAGTTATGTGCAATGGTAGCTTGATGTCTCGGAAATATTTCTTTGATACATACTAAATTTTTATCATTATATTATGAGTGAATCATCTCAATTATATAGCCAAGCACATCAAAAATTTATAGATTGGAAAGAAAAATAATCACACATTTATCATATTTTTATATGTATAACGTTTCTACCATCAAACTATTTATATTTATAGATTAATTTTTTTTTTAATTTGGTTATTTGGGTTCAAAATGCCATGCTATAGGATTTTCTTGTGTTTTCACTGGATTGTCATGTGTCTAGCTATGTATTTTATAGGTGTAGGAATTTTAGAGGAAGGAAAGGTTGAACAAAATGCATAAGGATGAGATGGAGCCTTGTTTACCTTAGGATTTGGTTGAAGCTCGCTTTGGGCATAATCAAGCGAGGGGTGGTTGGTACTCTTGCAGACATGACTAATTTAGAATGTCTTTTCAAGAGAAATTTAGAGGAGATTGGTAGAGACAAGAATCATGTGTTAGAGATGGATTAGTTGGAGTTCTTTGCCTCTATCATTCTCTTGAATTGAAACATTCACCTCTTCGTATTCCTTCTAATAATTTTAAAATATGAATCTAAGGTTCAAGTTCAGAAGATTATAGGAACCCTTTATTCCCTTTGGTCTCAAGTTTGGAAACTCCATTAGAAAGGAACTAGGTTCATTCATGGAAAAGGATAAGGTTTAAAATAAGATATAGTTCCTTGAAGAATTTTGGATTCAAGTTGTTGTGAAATGATAGATCTACTAATATTTTTGGGAAAACGACCCTCTTTATTAGATATACATTGCCACTATTGGTGGAGTATTTCTAATTGGATGTTATTTTTCTAACTTACAACTATATTTTTCTTGTTGTTGTTCCATGCCAATATGATTGATCCTTTGTTGTCTCTTTTTTGTCTCTTTATTGGTCTTTGTAAAAGGGTGGGGCCCTTTCAAAATTTCTATTTCTAATTCATAAATTCAACTAGAAGTATTTACCCTAAAATTAAAATATAAATTTAAACTTTAAAATAGTCTTTTTTGATATTATATAATTTAGCCTTGACATGTATTTAATTTATAAATCATATTATTCTTTATGTTTAATTTCAAAATTTTAATGCTCTCAAGTATAGGTTACAAGTGCATTCTTTACATTTTTTCTCTTTCTTTTGTACTATTTTGTATGGGTGTCTTATATGCATTGCCTCAAACATATAATTTTGATTTTAATTTAGTTTTATTGCAAGATTTAAACTTAAGCTTGTACTTAAAAAATATCATGTTATCCTTGCAAATGGATTTGTTGAAAAGTCTTTAGAAACTTTCAAGTAAATGAATTGGCAGTTGTAAAGCCAAATTCCACAACCTTCCCTCTGCTTGTGACAAAATGGGAGCTTTGGACAGGGTATGGAAATCAATCAAATCATCAAGGGGGAATTTTACCAGATGTTGTAGTTGCAATTGCAAGTGCCCTGGTAGACATGTATGCAAAATATGGAAGGCACGTGAACTGTTTGATATAAGGCCTCAAAAAAATCTGTTAACAAGTAAGGCTTTAGAAACATTCAAGCAAATGCAATTGGCAGGTGCCTGGTAGAAATGTATGCAAAATGTGGAAGCATAGATAAAGCATGTTAATTGTTTGAATTTTTTTTAAAATGGGTATGCAAAATCTTTCAAGCAAATGGAATTACCAACTGCTGCCTATGCCAAAATTGGAGCTTTGAAACATGGTATGAACATTCATCAAAGCATAATAGAAATTAAGTTCATTGAAAAGGATTTAGAAACTTTCAAGAAAATGCAATTTCAATTTCAAATCTACTATAAATTTCAACCATTTCACATTTCAGATTTTCCATTTACGGTTTAATTTTTTTTCAAAATAAATTCAGTTTGAAACACAATTTCAAGTTCACCAACCTAGTGCTCACTATGGAGGTCAAGGTTGATGAAATTGGATTTCAAGCCGGTGCACGCTTTTCCCCTGGGTTCGTTGTCCTTCGTTGTTCTCATTTTCCCGCCATTCACGTTTGCCGCAACAGAAAAGGTCACTATGAGTAGTGCGTGGGACAATGACAAATTTTTTATTTTATATGCCCTAATCCAGGGGATTCGATCGAACCCCCATTTGATCGAACCCAATAAAATATGATTTTTCCCTATGGTCGTTGATGGGTTTTGTCGAATAGGGGGTTCGAACGAATTTACATGTTCGTTCGAACATCTAAGAGGGTTCGGCCGAACCCCTAAGTTCGATCGAACCCCTTGATATAGTGAAAACCAAAAATAAAGAGAATTCCTTCCTCCTTATAATTGTAAACCACTATTATGCTTTAACCCAAGTATAATTTTTTTTGCAAGAGAATATTAATGTATTGGAATTTGGAAATGTTAAAATAATTCCTTCTTATATTGAATTAAGGGTGAAGAAAAATAGGGGTGTTACTCAGGATCTTACTAAGGTTAATTGTGCTAAGGTCTTAAGAAATAGTGTGAAGTGGAAGACCCCTAGTATAGGTTGGGATAAACTTAATTTTGATTGCTGCTCCAAGGGTAACCTTGGTGCTACTGTTGTTGGGGGGTGATAAGAGATGAAAAGGGATGGATGATTGAAGGATATTCCAACAGTACAGGAGAGAAATATAACAATAAAGTTGAGGCTATCATAGTCTAGTGGGGGGTTAAAATGTTGAAGAGGTTAGGGTTTCAGAAAGTGGACATTGAAGGGGACTCTAAAATTATTATTTCTTTACTCTTGAATAATCATTCTACCCCTTAAAAGATTAGAAATATGGTTGAGGAGTGTAGGTCAATCATGCATATTTTTATTCATTTTCAAATTAGACATATCTATAGATAGGGTAATGAAGCTATGAATGTTGTTTCTAATATAGGTTTGCTTTGTTTTGAATGGTAATGTTGGATGTTTTCTAATCTCCATTTTAAAATAAAGGAGGTTATTGCTAAGAAGAGGTTTATTATATATCAAAAATTATTTTTCATATGATGAATTTGTTTTGGCCTTTATTAATAATTAGGAAGGGTGATGTACACACCTAAAATATGACCTTACCCAACCACACCTATTTTTAGCCTATCCTAAGTCATTAGTTAAATAAATAATATTTATTTAATTTATCCATTAGCCTTATCATCCCCCACTTTAATTAAATAAATTTCATATTTATTTAATTAAGTCTAGCCTTATCCCCAGATCCTCTAACTAAATTAATTAATTAATTCTCAATTAATTAGTTAATTTAGGATAATGAATTCCCATTACCTTTTCCTCCATTATTGTTCACTTTATCCCTAAATTATCATCCATTTAATCCTATCCATTGGAATTGTTTACATGGATCACAATCTAAATTTTCCATCATGTGACAAGCCTCCCTTGTTGGAACATGTTTTATGTTACGTCAAAAGATCGACCTGTTAACATCCGATACAAATGCTAGGGATCAATGGATCCACGAGAGGCAGTTAGTCCATGTCATGAATCCAAAGGGAGACGCTGGTGATTAGACCAACAATCCCCCCTCAGTGTCACTCGAGGGGATTCAAACCCACGACCATGGCTCTGATACCAATTGTTGAAAAAACTAAAATAATAAGAGGGGGGTGATCAATATTCTATCAAATCTTAAACTTTCTAGAACAAGAAGATACTTTAAAATCTATTGCATGAACAAGAACACAAAAGATGAAGACAATGCACAACACAAAACCATATGTACGTGGAAAACCCCATAGGGTGAAAACCACAATGAGAAAAGTTGTTAGGAGTTATGTCCTAATCCAACCTCACAAGATAAACAACATTTATAACTTTTTTTTAGGGCTACAACCCAAGGCAGCTACAAATCCATGATTACAGTTTTAGGGTCACTCCTAATGAAGCTACGACTCCTTGATCTAAGTACACACTCAAGAATTATTAAAAAATGATAATCCTTCCACTATCTAAACCTAACAATTAAGGTCAATATCTTTTGATGATTGCAATTCTACTTTTTCACTTTCTCCAAATGTCTTCTTATTTGCCTACTAGCTCACTGCTTTCAGGAATCAAGAAGTAATCATTGAACAAAGGTTGCTAATAGTTGTTATCAAAGGGTGTCAAGGTTTCCAAAATATGAAAGAGATTGTAGTAGTACTAGAAGTATAATACTTGAATTATCATTATATTCCCTTGACTTAAGTCTGATGTATCTGGAAGCAATAATGTTGAAGAAGTTGTCTTATCAATATCAAGTAACATACATTAAGTACTATTGAGACATGACTTCCTTCAGATATTTGGTGTATTTTTTATACCATACCAAGTATGTAGCCAACATGAGTGTGGTGGTTTGGAAGTCAGTTCAAGGATATCTTTTTGGTAGAGAGATTTCTAAATATGGTTGACATTTCTTTCAAAAATGCATGTTTTCTCCACATTTTGGAAGGAGAGTATGCCTACACTTGTTTTATTAGTTTATCATGTTTCTGGAGGATATGTTCAGTGTGTAAGAAGTTTGAAGTGTCATAAGGTTCTCTATTCCTATTTGAAGTTCAAGGTGTGTGCGGTAATGACTAGTAGCATGCAAAATTCAAATCTTGCCTATGGAGTGAGTATAGGACTCACTTAAGGTTCTTATGGTGGTGCATGACATCAAGTTCCTTTGGTGGAAATAAATTTGTGTTTGGACTACTGTATTAAACATTTCATGTAATTCAAGAATTTAGATCTACAATGATTGGAAAAGGAGGGGTCCTAAATCCTAAATGAAAATAACCTAGGACTCAAGAGGCCTTTCCCAAATTTCATTAGAATACCAACCAAAAAGCCAAGAGATTAACTTTCAACGCAATGGTGAGTCAATCAGACCTATGTTGGTGATTCTTTAGGGACATAGGATGATTACAAATGATCTAGAAGTAATTTTAAATGATGAAGCTAATTGAAATATATGACCTTAGAATATGTAAAATGCATATTCCTGAAGATAAACAGATTATAACAACACTTTACAGGAAGATTTGAGAGATATCAGAGAGTATGTACTTGTCACCAAAAGTTGATTTCCATGAAATCTCTCAAAGATAAGGTCTCCTTGATATGAGGATCCAAAGCCCTATACTCTTCATAAGCTCTTGATATGTCATCTTGGAGGGCAGTTTCTTCCCTTGGAGCTTCTTCTAATCTCTAAATGAATTTAGGATTGAGGCATATTATTGAAGTCAATTCCAAAGCTTTATGTAGAAACCATTTTCTCCTTCCCCTTTCCACTATTGGTTTCACTAGTAGTGTTAGCTCCATTAATAATATCATTCTCCTTCATAGCATTAGTTTGCATCCACTAAAACATCTAGCCAAACATGTTGGAAAGATGATTTTTCCCTTGTATGATTTCCTCAAATCTTGCTTTGGATTCTTTTTCTTAATCATCCATGGTTTCTTCTTGACCTAGTTTCTTCAATTCTCACCTCCAGAGCCTAATATCCCTTTAACTTGGAAACATTAATCATTAGAAAACCCTACAGATTGAAAAAATCATCCTTTGATACCACTATAATGTCCCTAACATATAATTTTAACAGAATTCTAATTTGTAGATTGTAAATATCAATACACATCGGCATATGAACACAAAATAATACTCTAATATATTGATAAAATTGATATATAAAATACAACTCACACAATGATTTGGAATGATGTACTAGGTTACCACATATCAATAACAGTATTATTAACTTCCTTATAGAGTCCTCGAACCTCAAATGCAATCCTTGAATGAGAATTACCTCAAGAGCCAAAGGGGTTTCATCCTCTTATACTAGTGATCATTGGGTTTTCATCCAATGACCATAGACTCCTATGGGTTTTCATCCACAAAAGGGTTTCAAAAACATGTATTCTACAATATAGAAAATGACAATAATTTGATGTACCTATTACATTAATTGAATCCCTATATTTATATGTTAACAATTTCCCTTAAGGAATAGGTTAACCTTGCACCAAAATGACACCAAAGCCCAAAATTTGAATTTCACATGCTACACTAGGTTGGCATTATGGCCAAAGTAGTTTTTTCTAGAATTAGTGTGTCACCCTACAGACCTATCCACATGCTTCCCTGGCCCATTCTTCCTTAAACTTTACAATTGAGGCCACATGATCTGGAGGTGTCTTATCCATTATACCTACTGAAGTAGGTGTTATTTTCCTGACTCAATCATCTTTTGATCACAATATATTTTTGTTACTTGATCCATTTCCCTTGAGATTTGGATATGATGTGCAGGTGTCATCTTGGATACTATATTTTGAACCACAAGCCAAAATGTGCTCCTATAGAGGAGTGTAGAAGAATTCTTAGGAGTGATTCTACTTTGGTATAGAGATCCTAGATTAGCGATCTTTCGTTGGTGATAATTGGCCAGATCTTGATCCTTGCATTATGAAATTTGGATAGATTATATATGGATCTTGGTTGATCTTATGTCCTTGATCGCATGCCAATTGGCCCTTCTATGATGAAATTCAACATGTTTCTTGGATGCAATTCTATAATGGTCTTTCTGAAAAAAGGAACATGACATAATAGAAGATGGAGTTGCATGTACATAATATCCCCACTAAATAAGAAAAATACAGGTCACATGATGCAATTATATCTTACCTAAGTCTATACATTCTTAAGGAATTACATCCTATATTATGTTCATAATATGTAATAATGTACTTAACTAAAAACAAAAGAATAAAATGATGCATCAATAATGTGGTATCAAAAATCCTTCTTGTTTTCTTTCATTGAATGTTGCAATCTCTAATGTGATATCACAAAGTCCTCCTTGGCATAGGAAAATGACATATATAGTAGTATAATTTTATTTGTAGTACCACTAATATCCAACAACATTTATGTTATGTAAAATTTGTTGTGTCAGAGGGAGAATTAATGGTGTATAATATAAGGAAATATGATTATCTAATAATGAGATCTCCTCTAAGGAAATATTTGATGTCACCCAACCATACTAAAAATCTTGCATAATCAAGGGAACAAGTACCCCCACATTGCTAGTGGAGGCACAATCACTTGCATGTCCAAGCCATTGTGAGCTAGAGATACACATCCCAAGTGACTAACAACAATCTTCCCACATATAGGAAAGATCCAACCCATTTGATGAGTGAAGGATAAGTGATTGTAACTATGAGAGAGGCTCCCTTGCATGCTTTGTTAGAGATGGAAACTGCTAAAGTGGGTTGTTAGGTATAATTATGATCATGGTGCAAGGAACACTTCCCCAATAACTGAATAAGTTATGGACATGGTAGAATTATAGAGCAATTTTTATTTTTATGTGAACATAAATTTGAAAGATCATAGAGATAAATAAAAAATAATAAAAAGCTACCTAGAAATAATATCATTGTTAAATAGATAAGAGTCTCTATTCCTTTAGAACTAAAAATAGCTTGATAGATAAATATGAAATACAAACAATTGATACAAATTAACTCCTAAACAATATATAAAATATAAGTGTGAAACAACTAGCGTAAAAAGGCATTTGAAATAATAAAAATTTAAGTTTTGAATTCTTTTCTTGTAAACATATAATAGACGAACTCAATTTAATTATGTCAAAATGTGATAATATGGGGGAGAAGCATGTGAAAATGAAAGAAAATTGAAAGAAAAACTATTAGAGCAAACATTTATTTATAAACATAAAGACATTAAAATTTAAAAATATATATTAAAAGCTAGTAAAAATGTAAAACAAGTGTATTACTAAAAATAATTGTTCAAATAAAAATATAGGTGAATTAAAATAATTCTTTTTTTATGTGTCCATGTCATTATTAAAATAGTTGTAGAAAAATTAAAATAAAGTAACATTTTTTTGTTTTTATATAAATATCCATCTCATAATTAAACTAGTTGTTGAGTAAAATAAAATAACTCTTTAAAACTAAACACCTTTATAAATTAATATATGCAATAAATAATTATTACACCGAGAGGCATAAACTACAATGACACGGTGCTTATAGGAGGCTAGCACAATCGGTGAAAGAAAAACAAAAAGCAACTGACATTTAACAATATTTATTTATTTAAAAAAATAAAAAAGCAACACAATAATTATTTTAAAAAATCCACAACCATAGTCTTATCCTTATAAAAAACAAAAGAGAGTTAATAATATATATTTATTTTAAAAAAACAAAAAACAAGAGACATATTAGAAATATTTATTTAAAAAAATTCACCACCACTTTCTTATCCTTATCCAAAACATTATCAAAATTGTTAAGTTTCTACTTTAACTAAAATGATATATCTGGGAGTATATTATATAGATTAATATTTAAGATATATATAGTAGTATATTTTGTAATGGAAACAAATAAAAAAAGGTAATTAGAAAAGTTATGTATTTTAGAAAATAAAATAACATATAAAACTCTTAAAATACTTTGTTTTATAAAACTTTGACACTACTATAAATGTCTTAAGTATAATTATCTAAAAAGTATCTAACGTAAGATTAAAAAAAATTCAACATGTCTTTTGTACTAAAGGGTTGTAGTTTAGTTGGTTGAACACAATTGATAAGAGTGATGACGTATTTTTTGACAACACCAACTACCAAGATTCAATGATAAGACAAGGATAAAAAAGAGATAGAGATGAGAACGATGCGACATGAATGAGATAGAGTGAGACAATGATGAGACAACAATGAGACAAAGATTGTAACCCT
>VDFB02089320.1:182538-232813 GCA_007258455.2 Sequoia sempervirens | reverse complement strand
ATTTGAACTATTAAAATCTAATGATTTTTACATATCTTTCATCCCCCTGAGTCTCCATTTTAGTCTTACCTTAGGCACATTTTCCTCATTTTATGATATTTTTACCCATATTTTGGTCGTGTGACCCCATAGAATCCATCGAGTCATGCATTTTTCATGTTGTGGTCCATATCAGCATAGCTCTATCTAGGTCTCCCCGACCCATGTTGCCTGTGTGTTAACATATGTTTGTTGTAGGTGATCAACAAGACTTGTTCATTGTTACAACTATCAGAATTCACCTGTAGGTTTCTATTGGCATGAATTTCACATGGTTTTGGCGACCAAGGAGGAACCTATCGATAGGAGTTTGGTCTTTGGGATAATGTCTCATCGATTTTGAATTGTTTCCCCAACTAATGCATGTGGAGGTTAATTGGCGAGAGCTTGGTGATATCGTAATGTGATCTCGGCGAGGTTGTTATGTCTTGTCAACACGGGGTTTTCATCAGCATGTTCTCAAGGAGAGTCTTACCAAACAACACATGGATGGTTTCTTCGGCCAAACATATTGCTTTCGGCGTGAGGTCATAGAGAATATACATTGTCACACCGACTGGTGGCAGGAGGATGCATATCGGTAAGAGTTGAGGCTTTCGAAGTAATGTCTCAGCAAGTGACCTTCGGTCTCGCTGATAACACAATGAGGAATTTTTCAGGATGAAAATTGGATTGTCTCAGTGACACACAAGATGGATAAAGTCTTTTGGTAAAACAAAGTGCACTCTGTATGAGGTCTCCCCGATGTCGGTATGTTATGACAACCCACATAAGATAAAAGAATACATCGGCAAGAGAACCAATTTGTCACGGCAAGTCATGATGAATGAAGATTTTTGATAAAGAAAAGTCTAATCTGTGAGATGTCTCTCTGATATCTCAAGGTTATAGTGAAACAGATGAAGGAAGGAAGCATGTTTCGGTAAGAAAATTTCTTATGTCTCAGTGACTAGGAGATGGTGTTCGGGGTAACTCTCGTTATAATGAAGCATTATCTAAATGATGTTTCCTCGAATCCATGAGGTCGCATTGAAACACATTGGGACAGGAGGATTTTCTTTGGTTTCGGCATAACAAATAGAATGCTACAGCGACATGCAAGAGGCAAAAGGACGCATATCGATGAAACATAACAAGAACAAAACTAGGAAATAATGCACTCGCGTTATAATGCAAGCACGTTATATTTTGCTTTGGGAATCCCTAAGCCTTAGCATTGGTAGTTGCATTGGAATACCAACCCAGAGGCTCGGAGGGCATTCCCAATGACTAGAGACGTGTTTTTGCAAATTCTACAATTTTTTCATATAATTGGGTTCGTGCTCACCATCACGATTGCATCTGGTTCAATATCGACAAAAGAAAACACATGGGTAATGTTAGGTTCTCTCTTAGCTATCCAACGATGTAATTTTTTTCACTTTTTAACAATGGTAAGCCTTTCATCCATAATATCTTTTGTTTGTATGTCTCTTTTTCGCCAAAAAGCAATGTTTGTTTTTTTTTCGTTATACATTAACCGTTCATCAAAATTTCAAATAAATTACATTTTTAGAAACTAGACTCTATTCTACATTTTAAAAAAAAAATTAAAAAAAAAATCAATTACCTTAAAAAATTTTTAGGGGGAGCACGGCCAAAGTTTTGCATTTCAGGAAGTGCCCACTTAGAAAATTAGTAAAAATCAAATATTTATTAAAAAATTATCAAAATAATTGTGCATCAACTAGATACTATTAGCTAACTTTTTTCTATAGCGATTTTAAAAATACTACAAAAAATTTCACCATGCTCAGGTCATACAAGAGTTGCTATGTTATGTTTTCTGACAAAAATAGCACCAATTTGTGTACGTCCCTCTTTTGAACCCCTTAATCTCAACTATTTTCAAAATAAATTAGCAGTTTAGAAAGTAGACTCAAAGCACTTTGATCCTTGTTTTTGTTCCATCTCAAAATTTTGAGTGTAACTATTCTCAATTTCATGTCCAAGGTCAGTATTTCTTGATTTCAAAAAAAAAGTGGCCACTTAAGCCCCCTTTTTGGGAACC
Organism: Sequoia sempervirens; assembly: GCA_007258455.2. NCBI lineage: Eukaryota > Viridiplantae > Streptophyta > Pinopsida > Cupressales > Cupressaceae > Sequoia > Sequoia sempervirens. Next base: position 230,724 of record VDFB02089320.1, on the reverse strand, counting down.
ATCTTGGTGCACTTACCCATGTTTGTAAATATATTTTCCTTGGTATGTGATAATTACCATGCTTTCTCTTTATTAAAAAAATTCTAAATTGGGTTTTGATCATGAAATTTAAGTTCTATTTTTTCCTTATAAATATTATGCAAAAGGTAATAGAGTGGCTAAATAAACTAATGAAAAAATACTAAAAACAATCAAAATACTATTAAAAAAAACATAGATTGTAGAATGTGCAATTGAAACATGATATTTAATGCATGGATAGGACAAGAATTAAACATGTTTTTGGTACTTCACCCTATGAACTAGTTTATGTATTGGATCATATCTTTCAAAGAACTTGAAGATCCTCACTCTCCAATTCATTCATGAAAATGCTAAATTTTATGAAAGGATAGAATGCATATTGTTGTGAATAGTACAACTAGAAGAGAAAAGAGATGCTACCATTGATAAGTTTAGAAAGAACCAAGGTAAATTCAAACACTAGTTTGAAAAAGATCCAAAGTGAAAGAATTATACATCTCTAACATGGTCCTATATTGGGATAATACCCATAAGAGAAAGAGAAAACACAAAACATTTAATGGTTTATGGTTAGGCCCCATCCAAATTACTAACACCCTTAGGGATAACATTCACAAGCTACAAACTATGACAAGTTAAGATGTTCCTCTACCCACTGACGAGTAGTTCCTAAAGAATTACTTCTATGCCTAGGTAGTCCTTGAATTTTCCCTATATATAATTAGTTTAGGTGCATTTTTTTTTTGCTATTGACTTTGTTTATTGGATTTCTATTCTATTTTGCGTCTTGTTTCCCTTTTTTCTATTTTTCTTGGTCTTTGGGTTCCCATTTTTGTCAATTTATTTGAATAAGGTGCTTGTTATAACTACCAATAGTATTATTTTTCTAAGTAATTTTCTATAATATTCCTTTGATAAAGGATGGTTCAAACTCAAATTTTAGTTCCAAATACTAATGGATTCCACATTTTTACTATTGTGAATGAATATTGTTATGTTTTGTACATCTTAAAACATGATATGAAACCATATATCTTATATGTACCTTAATTTTTATTTAGTTGTTAGGCTTGGTTGTTGTAGCTAAGTATTTAGTGAAAAATATAAATTTTTACTTTTTCTACTAATTTGATCCCTAACCTAGCAACAAGATTCATTTATTGAAAATGGAGAAAAGGTTGTCAAATATGCTTGACTGACATGTATTAAAAAATAAAAAGGGAAAAAGGGAAAGAAAATCGTAAGAAATCAACAAGATGGAGTATTTAGATAACTCTACTAAGGTTGTGGATGCTCAATTGGAAGTAGAGGTACGCTTAGGGTGGAATCATAGTGACAAACTCATAAGGGCTATGGATATTTAACTAGTAGTAAGGAATTGTCTAGTTGGTTTTCAAAGGCTAGATCAATCTATGTATCTCATCTCTTGGTTTGTAGTGACAAGTTTCAACATACTTAAATAAAGGTAATGAATTGACTTGCACACAATTTTCTCTTCTCAAATATCTATATCTATATCTATATCTATGTGTAAAAGGTTGTGTTGGTATTAATCTTATTTTATGGTTGCACCTTCATGTATTTGGTTTGGTATATGAAATAAAAAATTCTAAATATTTTATTCTATCATTGAAACTCCCAAGAGATTTTCCCTAATAGAGTTCCCATTTGTTGTCCCTTCCATATATGCCCTATTTTTCTTTTGGAAAAATGTGAACACCTTTCCTTTTTATTTTATTTTAATCATGTTCCCTAGTTTTTCTTGTTCCTTTTCTTGGCCATGAAGAAATATTCTTTAATATTAAGTTATTATTGAATTCCATGAGTTTTAAATTTTGGTCATTCATATTGAGCTATTGAGTAGCTTTCATTTTCACTGTACGGTGTGTTTGTTATCTTGTTTCTTGCCATAGTCATGACTCTTAAAACAAATACAAAGGGGACGTTAAAAGAAAAGAAAAAAGATTAGGTTACCAAATCCACATGTTAGGAAAGTAGGTTTGAAAATTTTTAGTGAGTAATTATTTGCTTTTATCTCATCCATTTTAGTAAATAATCATTGAGCAATGTATAATTATTGTAAAGAAATATGAGTATCAATCAAGTATTTGAAATAGAAAATATGGTTTCTTTAAGGTTAACTTAGTTATTTTTTTATAAATAGGTAAAATTAGTTTAGATTAATAAATGATAAATGATAATTAATTTAATTTAGATAAGTATATTTTAATTCAAAGAAGTAATGTAGAGGATAAAGGTATTTAGATCATGAAGATGTGGAATATTTTGTTTTTCATCTTAAAAATATAAGTTTTCAATGCAATCTAGTGTTGATTCTCATTGTTTGGGTCAAATTGATGACTATAGACATGTCATCTTCCTCCAAATTTGTATATACTCAGTGTGTGACTCTACTCTATTATTTTTGTCACAAGTCTCTACGTGTTCTATTCTTCCTAGTAATTTGAGGGCTAACAATATTTAGAAATACATGGTAAGAGTGTTTATTTTTTCACAAGGAGACATGTTCTTCTAGGTCGACCCTTATAAATGTGTACAAAGATTCAAAAGATAATAGGCAAGGACCCTAAGATAATATGTGTAGACTTGTTACTCTTTTAGTGCACCAAATCCAAACATTTATGATTAATTACTATTCAATGCTCTAAAATGAGAGAGGATGCTTTGATGTGTGAGGAGAGTAAAAGAATACAATTCAATGCCTTCAAATATCAACATGTAAAATCAAATTATACAAAAAAAAGTGTTTAGTTAGCTCATGGAATTTTTTTCTTAGATTGTAGGAATTGGAATTGGGTAGCTAATCCCCTATAAAGTGTAGTGTGTCTGGTAAAAAAATCTCACGTGATCGGTGATGCCAATGTGACAGGCCCTCTAGTACCATAGGGACAGTGGGGAGACTAGACATTGTGACCTCTTGCCTGCAATAGGATGCTTTAGCCAATTGAGCTAGGCCCATTGCCCTAGCTCATGGAAAAAAGTTCAAGGGGCTAGTTGGATGGAATTATTTTTAAAAAATTCAAAGGAAAGGGTTAGGTCTACAACTATGGGGTCAAATATATGAACATGGAATACACCGTAAGGAATGAAATGGTTAGATCATAATGGCTTAAAAATAAATGTAAGTCGGTTTATTGATAGGTACATAATAAATAGCAAGTGTAAGTGATTGCATTAGAGTGTGTGCATACAAGAATAATGTATGTGCTAATTATGTATAAATATGTGTCTATAGGGATATGCTAAGGCTAGGGAAACACACCCATCTTTGCACAAGATTGCACCATTTGGTGATATGTACATGTATTAAAATATTTTCTTAAAACGGCCATAAAATTAAATGAGAAATGACATTGGTATTGCTAATTTTTCCATTACATTTTTTCCCCACTTGAGTTGCATATAAATCTAAATTATCATTCATCTCAAATTATGTAACATAAACAAACATCGATGATAAGTAAATAATCAAACATCAAAGTATATGAAAGAGGGTCCTATAAAGTTAGGACCTTGCAAGGATGTGATCATGTTGGTGTCTCCTTTAGTATGTTCTCTTCATATAGACCTAAAAAAAATAAGGAATATTGGACAATTCATATTTTTTGTCTCACAAGAGAAAATTAAGTACAAAATAAAAGCTTTGCCAACTATTTAGGAAATAGGAACAACAAGAAATGAGTAAAATTAGATATTTTATTTTGTTTAGAAAATGATAATGGTGTGAACTTGGTATGGTAGCTATGACAAGGTGCATGGAGCATAAGGCATGCCATATAATATTGATCCTTTTTTGTCATGATGGCATATGAGTCTCTGTAGCACTTGTCATTAATTGAAATGCAACATAAGAATGTAAGTGACAATGTATGCCCTCTTTAACTAGTTGCATTAATATGATGCAATGAATTGAATGTGAGTGAAAACTATACATAAAAGTAAATGTAATATATAAATAAGATGTGAGCATGTGATCATAATAATGAATACATTGTGTGATAAGTATTACTAATATTGAGAATTTTAAAGAATAATAGGAAAATATTGGTTGGAGGTATGATTTAGAAGGTAAAATTACCCTTAATATGGGAAATGAAAATGGCGATGTAGCCCTTAATGGCCAAAAATATCCATTTAGTTATATGATACAATCCTTCCTACAAAAGATTATTGCAATAACAAAAAGAAAATATATAAATATAAAACACAAGAATTATAGTGCATCTAAATGATAATTTCATCTTATAACGAATCACGTGCCTCTTTAGGGGGCGACTTCTTGAATTAATGCTCATTATAATATAATTCATGGATACCCAATCTACTATAAGTACCCTCTATTTATACTAATACTACCCCAACTAACTATTACCTTCCAAACATGTGGGATAAGCTAACTTAGGAAATGGAATCACAAATCATATGCATTTGATGCTTTAATTGATTCAACATTAAAAGAAAGTGAGTTAACTAAGAAGAAATAGTTAGCATTATGGGTCATAACATGCCCCCCACCTTAAAAATGTTTGTCCTCATAGCTGAAGATGAGGAAACTATTGTTACAGTTGGAAGATGTGTTCCCATGTCGCATCTTCTAGATGCATACCTTGCCATTGAATTAGGATTTGAGTGATGGTGTGGCTATGGAGGTGGTTTGAATGATGGTTAAGGATAGATTTAGGTGTCAAAAGGATATATCCCTCTATCTCAACCTTAGTTAAGGTAGATTAAGCATGAATGTGTTGTCTAAGAACCTCATTCAAATAATAAACATAAAAAATGAGGTAAGCTTTGAGGGAGGAAAATCCAACTTGTAGCTAACTAAACTAATGAGTAGCACAAAAATTTATAGGGCCCATAAAACATGGTTCTAGTTTCTAACAAGATCTGCCACGAGTGACAAAAGTGTATTATGGGTAGTGTTGATCAACTTGTTGCCTCATGCATTTTTGTACTATGTGCATAGTATTTTTAAGAGTGTGGAGGATTGAGTCATGTGTGCAGAAAGAAAAATCCATTACATGAACCTTTAAATTCTTGGTAATATGTGTCTAAAGAGAAAGTGAAAATTGACTATAAACTACTTCATATCGCATTAACTTGGTAGTGCTACGAAATTGGATTATAATAAATACAACAATCTTAAAACAAAAAAGTAGTAAATAAAATAAATAATATATATTACAGGTGAAACCTAAATTTGACAATTAATCCTCCCTGTCAACCATTTTTTTCCCAGCTACTACTCGAGGCAACACTAACGCGGGCGCGGATTTCGCACCGTCGATGGTAGCGATCGTTTCTGTAGCGGCACTGGCTTTAATGAAGACTCTCAACTGAGAGAAACGTACAAATGGTTTACCGCTTTTTCCTGTCATTTGGGGATGCATTTGGCCTAGTTATTATCAAGGAACTGTTGTTTTGTCACTGAGTTATTGATAGGTTTCCTTTTCACTGTAAGTTGTAAAGTAGGTTTGAAACTTTTTATTGAGTAATTATTTGCTTTTACCTTATGCATATCACTAAATAATTATTGAGCAAGGTATAATTATTGTGAAGAAATATGAGGAAAAATCAATTATTTGAAATAGAAAATATGGTTTCTGCTAAATATACATAAATTAGTTTGGATTTATAAATGATAATGGTGATTGATAATTAAGTGTATTTTAATTTGAAGAAAGTAATGAGGAGGATAAAATATTTAGTTGGTGAAGATTTTTAAAGATTTTTAATTTTTATTTTTAAAATGTAGGCTCTTTATTAGATGAAAGCTTTAGATTCTTTGTTGATTCTCAATACAATATAGGAATGATTCTAATGGTTTGGGTCAAATTGACAATCGTAGACTTGTCTCATTCCTTCAAATTTATTTCTACATAGTGTTTATTATGCTCTTTTATTTGCCTTCTTAAGTCTTTGTTTATGTAGTGTATGACTCTACTCTATCATTTACCTTTTAAGTCTATGTTTGCTTCTCTCTTCCTAACAATTAGAGGGCCAACAATATTTAGAAATATCCCCTGTTTTATTTTTCTATGCAAGCAGACAAGTTCTTTCAGGTCAACCCTCATAAATACGTACAAAGAATCAAAAGATGACAAGCAAGGGCCTTAAAATGATATATGCATATTTGTAGCTCTTTTAGTGCACAAAGTCTAAATAATGTATGATTAATTACTCCTTAATGCTCTAAAATGAGAGGATACTTTGATGTGTTAGAATGATGAATGAATGCAATTAAATGCCTTTAAATATTAGCACATAACATCGAATTGTACAAAAAACATGTTTAGTTAGCTCATACAAAGAAAATGAAGGGGTTAATTGGACAAATCTATTTTTTTGAATTTTGGAAAGAAAAGGTCAAGTCTACAATTATGGCATTGACCTTATGAACATGAAAATGATCATTGGTAATGAAATGGTTTGACCCAAGTGGCTTATAGATAAAGGGAAGTAGGTGTATTGATAGGTGTAATAAATGGTAAGTATAGGTGAATGTATTAAAGTATGTGCATACAAGAATAAAATAGGTGCTAAATATGTGGGAATACATGTCCTAAAGGGATAGGCTTAAGCTAGGGAAATAAGCCCAAATTTATATGAGATTACACCATTTGTTGATTTGTACATCTATAAAGACATTTCCTCAAGATTAACACAAAACTAAATAGGAAATGACATAGCTATTGCTTATTTCACCATTGTGTTTTGAACCCAATTTGAAGTGCATGTAAATCCAAATGATCATATAGCTCAAAGTATGTAACATTCACAAACATGCATCTCAAGTAAATATTCAAACATTGAAACATATGAAAAGTGGTCCACAAATAGTGGACCTTGCAAGCATGTGATATGCAAGTGTCCTTTAATATACTCTCTCCATACAAATCTATAAAACAAAGAATATTGTACAATGAGCAGCTCTCATCTTACAAGTAAAAATTAGACTATGTGCATCACTCCAATTCTTATTATAAAAGTGGCATTTGATCTACTTAAGTACTTTATATGTACCACTCCAGTTCATATTATGCTAGATTTCTCCAAAATATTTATCACTAAAAGAGATGCTTTAGACGTTGAGCTAGGTTTTTTTCTCAAACAAGGGTGATGCCTTACCTTTACAAACAAGATCTTCACTTGAAAAAATCTTATGTGTTCCACCCATAAAAAAGGATGCTAACCATTCTTCATAGAATTACAAATAATATCCATACTTTGTTAAAAGATTACATAAATATGATCATACAACCATCAAATTTATGCGTGACTACCCTCCATAAAAAATAAGAGCTATACATAAGACAAAGAAGAGGAAAACTGCAAAAAAATGACAATAACAATGTAAACGGATAAGCAGATAAGCAGACACAGGCAAAAATGATCGCACAGAGAAAATCTTATAAATGGCAGCTTTTAAAAAAAAATGTTGTGTTTTTCTAAGATTTTATTTCTCTTACCAGATGCAGCTCCTACCCTTTCTTTCCAAGTCATAGATCCTGTCTCGACTCCCAGCACCTTCTCACTGCTTAAGATTTCTGCAATTTTCCTCTCTATCTACTTTGAGAATGCGCTATGCTTGCTTAACAAATTATTTATAATTTTTTTGGGATTTTTTTTGGTTTTTTTGTTTTTCCAGCTATTAAGGCAACCTTAATGCAGGCGCAGGCGGCACTGGTTTAATTGAAGACTCTCTGTTGAGAGAATTATTAAAATTGTTTACTGGTCTTGGTTGTGGTTTGAGGATGGATTTGGCTTGGTTATTATGGAGGAATTCTTTTTGTTGTCAATGAGTTAGTAGGTTTCATTTTCATTGTTATGTTTTCTTACCATAATCACACGATTCTTAAAGAAAAGACAAAATGTTAGGCTACCACATTATTAAAGTAGGTAAGGAATTTTAGTGAGTAATTATTTGCTTTTAATTTTTGTAGCAATCTTATCTTTGTATAATGTGTATATTAATGATGATTGTAATTTGTTGAGTCTATTTTTTATATAGGAACAATGCATGATGCCATTTGTTAGGCTATTCAATAAGTGATGTTTATAGGCTGATATATATTGATGAAAACAAAATAAAAATTCATTAATATCTATAATTGTTTCATCAAGTCATGATGGTTATCATTAAAGATGCTGAATTTTAACTATATGTGAGTGCTCTTACCAACAACATAAAGTTGCATTTTATGAAGTGATAAAATGGCTTGTGACTAGATAGTTTATAGATTTTTGGGTCAAGGATTGGATGGATAGTATTAAATGTAGAGATCCAAGGCTCAAATTGGTTAAGACCCTTGGGAGGATGATAGGAGGACAAGTGTCCTCACATGATTGTTGGAGCTGAAGGGTAGATAGATTGAGAGGAAATCAATTGTGTAGATTCCACCCTAGGAAGAGTGGATGGTTAGGATAAAAAAGGTACTTGTGAGTACCCTTGAGGGATGGGAAAGTCCTTTGTACACATGTGGGAATATGAAAAATTTGAGGAGTTTGACTTGTGCAAATGCGGGGTTAGTGAGTTGATTAATTTTAACTCTGTGATAAAAAATGGATAGAAAAAGAAAATGAAATAAATATGGACTTGGGGATATGAAACTTTGAAAGTAAATAAATTTGTATTTACTTAAAGTGGACATTAGAGGAAGGATTGTTAAGCGATATTAGGATAGAAATGGTATTGCATTAATAGTGATGAATAGTGATTTTATTAATTAAGGGATGAAAATTGAACAGTTAATTGGATAAATAGGGATTTATTTAGTTAATTATAGAGGAAGTGGTCAAGTAATTAGGTAATAGATAATGTGTTAATTTTAGGTGTCTTAGAAAATGGGATCTTATTAAAGGATTTGATGCCTTCAACATCTAGTTGATCCCAAGAAGTAAGAACCATTTTGTTGGTGCCTTGGATTTAATAACTAGTATCTTAGATACTGTTGTGTAGAAAAATGCATACCTTTGCATTTCACACTTAATTTGGACCTATTTTAGCACCCCTTGCATTAATTTCCCTTTAGGTCACTTATTATGGGCCTCTAAGACCCCTTTTTGTGCATCCTGAGGCATATTGACACCTTAAACTTGGTCAAAACCCATAAGCAACCATCAATCTTGGTAACCCACCTTTTGAATTGGAAAATCAAGCCTTGTGGGACCAAGACACTATTGGTGGCATCTTAGTCACACCTAGTGGGACCAAGATTCTATGGGTGGCATCTTAGTCCCGAAAGCTTTATTTTCAAGAATTAAGAGTAGGAAATGAACATATTTGAATTTATTTGACCTTTTGGCGACCTTTGGGATCTAATAATTGGGTTATTAGGTATGAATACCTATAAAAGAAAAATTTACACCCCATTTTCGTATAAGTTGATAGAATTTGACATAAGTGGAGCAAGTTGAAGGAAGTTTTAGAGCTTTGGAGTAGCCTTCTATTGTGTTTTTGTAGGTTTTTCAAGTTTATTTCCAAGCCAAGATATAACATTGCCAAGGATTAGTAATGGGTGCCTATTGTGGATCATGAGAAATTCTAGGTTGGAGATACAACAAGCCATTTATCCAAGCCTAAAGACTTGTTTCTTGATTGATTCCATCTTCCATTATTGCTCTATTTTCTGCCAAAGGAAGGTACATTTTGTGACTTGTTAGGGTGATTAGAGATCTCCTTTATAGGTCATTTACATTTGCATCTTAGGAATCTTATTCTAACACATTTGAATAGGGTTTCTTCATATTCTAGCTTGCATAATATTCTAGACACACTTAAGATTAGGGTACACACACATTTCCATTTTTAGATTTATGCTTTTTCACCAAGGTTTAATTAAAAAACAAGGGGTTTGACCAAGGAAAACTGCCATAAGAAATCAATCCAAATTCCTTTAATTTGCATGTCTCTTTGTAGGTTCAGATCTAAAGACTTGGTGAAGAATGAAGTGCAGATCTTGATCTCCAAGACCACACTCAGAAACTCTAGAAATTCAGAATGGGACTAATACACCATCTTGGGCATCTTAGTCCTCCTTGGCTTATTTTTTCAAAAAAAATTTGATATTCAAAGACTCTATATTTGCCCCAAAAAATAACAGTGGGAATAATACGCCATCCTAGGAATCTTAGTCCCCCACAAAACTTTTTGGTAGCATCTTTACATTTCCAGAATCCTCACAACATCTCTATACTTTCCAAGTACACATATACTATCTCCATGTTGCATAATTTCATAATTTTCCTCTCATTTAGCTTACATTTCTAGTTTCAGGCCATTTTTCATATCACACTATGTTTTCAAACATTTTCTTTTCCAAGCATTTGCTTGGTGGTGAACCCCTTAGAACTCAAAGAACCCCATCCTAGGACCTTCCTAATTATGAATTGACTCACATTGTGAGGTTATTAGTCAATCCAATTTGGATCCCTAGGACACTAGTGAATGCTTGTGTGGAAAAAGTGTGATATCTTTAGGTATCCATTTTTCTACACATCATTTTGGTGAACCCGATGCTTTTGAGCATTCATTTCATTTCTTATTTGGAGTCTACTAAATTCCTTAGATCTAGATTGCATTCATGCTTTCATTGCATCTTGCATTAGTGAAAGTACATCTAAGGTTTCTTGCATTTTATATTAACAAAATTACATTTAGGGTTTCCTATATTTGCATTAGTGAAAGTGCATATATGTTGCATCTTTACTTTATTGCATCATTTCATTTCATTCAAAAATTGAAAAGTACATTGTTGCTCATCCTAATTGGATTTAGAAACATTGTTATTACATTGAGAATTGAAAAATTGAATTCAATTGCCTATTATTAGTTATTTTTCTTTACATCCATTTGCACAATTTCCTATTTCCAAACATCAGGTCCCTAGGTAGACAACTTGGGAACACTATTTTCAATTTAGATCTTGCTATTTTTTCTGAAAAAAACTTTCACTGAGACTAAGATGCCCTTACTAGCATCTTAGTCCCTCTTAGGCTTTTTTGTTTAGAATCCTATTTGAATTCTACGATATTTATTCCAATTTCTAGAATCTCTAAATTTCATTAGGAGGAGCAAGACACCCTTCCTAGCATCTTAGTCCCTATACAGTTGGAGGTTACAGTTTGTGGGATTAAATAGTGCATTTTTGTGCTTCTGTTTGTTGTAGTTAGATTGTTGTTTCAATTTTCCACTTTACTGTTTTATGCATTTTCATAGTTTATGTTTACATTTCCTTAATAAAGATATCTTAGTAGAATTACATATTGTTCATTGTAGACTTCATTCATGGGTATGTGTAGGATCATCATGAAAAAATAGGCCCTTAAGTGGCGATGAAAATTCAGAGTTAGGCAACATGATGTAAAAAATTGAATAAGTTATCTATATTATTTCAAAAATATGTAGTAATAGAATCTATAGAAAATTAAATGTAGTTTCTAAACTACTAGGTTTATTTAAAAAATGACATAATCTCAAGTGTGCTTCCCATCAGGTTTGCATGCATGTTTCAATTTCAAGTCGAAGAAAATACCATGATAATGTTAATCTCTCTCTTAGATATCTAACCTTTTTTCAAATTTTGAGTATGTTGAGGTTTTCATCTTTAATTTATTTATCTTTCTTTTCCTCAAAAACCAATGTGTGGTATTTTTTACTATATTTTTTAACCACTTGAATCAAAATTTCAAATAAACTACATTTTTAGAAACTAAACTCCATTTTGTATATATTGAAAAAAGAAAAATTGATTTTTGATTAGTTTAAAAAAAAATAGGGTGGAGCATTCTCAATTTTGTATTTTTGTAGGATACATCCACTTTGAAAATTAGAAAAAAAAAATCATATATTTATTTTAAAAATTATCAAAAAAAACAACATAAGCTACATGTTAACTAATTTCTCACTAAAGTCATTTTTAAAAAAACAAAAAAAATATTTAACATTTTAGAGGAGCCACACTAGATGCTATATTATATTTTTTTGAAAAAACTAGGACCAATTTGTGTGCCCCCCCTTTTTGAACCCCTTAAGCTCCTACCATTTTCAAAAACAAGTAGTAGTTTAGAAATTATATTTGAAGCATTGCAACTTATTTTTGTTGCATCTTAAAATTTTGAGTGTAACTATCTTCAATTTCTCATCCAAGTTCAACCTTTCCTTATTTTAGAAACAAATTTGGCCACCTAAGACCCCTTTTTGGTCCCCCATCTTTCTATAGGTACCCATTTTCAAATTTTGAGTTTGTATACTTTATAGAACTGGAAATCTGATGTCTTTATTGAGTCCATTTAGGAGGATAAAACATAACTTATATTTTTGAATATAGGGCATGTTTAAATTCAAATTAGAAACAACTTGGAAATTTTCGGTATGACTAAATGGGAAAAATTTAATAGTACAATGTAGGAAAGATGAAATTTATTTAAGGTTGAAAAAGAGAATAATAGTTGATTCCTTTTAGCAATAAGGACCTTTGGACATATTAGGAACAATGATTAGGTTGTGTAATGGATTAGGAAAATGATTAGGTAGGTAATGAGGATTAATGATCCACTTGCACATTATGGAGGATGTGACACCTCCCTAATCAAGGATTAGGAATGCACACATCCTTAATCTAGGACTAAGAAAATTATTTAGGATTAGAAAAAGGTTATGGAGGATGTGACTTGAGGAGAATTAAATAAAAATATTATTTATTTATTTCTTTAGAGGAAAGGGATAAGGGATGGGAGTAAATAATTAGAGGTTATTATTTACTTGAGGCTAGGATTTAAAGATGATGGAAGAAATAAATGAAGATGAAGGGATAAGGGATAATAAATATTAATTAAAAAATAGGATGCTATTTAATTAATATAGAGGATATGACATATTGAATTGGAGGTGAATTGGCCAAACGAAAGTGGTCAATTTTTGGTGCCTACATCATCTCCTCAAACATTAACATCTCAAACTCTTTTTGCATATACTTTGTAAATATCTTACACATACCTTCATTTCCTCCAAAGATTATGTCATCAACATACACAACCAAAATAAAGATTTGATCTCCATCAACTTTGAAATAAAGATTGCTATTTACAGTACTCTTTTTGAATCCTTCATGCAACAAGTATCTATCTAATCTTGCATACCAAGCTTTGGGAGCTTGTTTGAGTCCATATAGTTCCCTTTTTAATCTGCAAACCATATCATCATCCTCTAACAATGAAAACCTTCAAGTTTTTCAATGTAAACCTCTTCTTATAACTCACCATTCAAGAAGGAAAACTTGACATCCATCTAATATACCTCAAAGTCTTCATGTGCTACAAAAGACAAAAGCATTTTAATGGATTCCATTCTTTCCACCGGAGAAAAATTCTCTTAAAAATCTATTCCTTCCACTTGTGAGTATCCCTTACACACAAGTCTAGGTTTGTTTCTAACAACCTTTCCATCCTCATTTAGTTTTTTCCTGAGAACCCATTTAGTTCCTACCACATTCTTGTTTTCTAGTCTTGGGACCAATCCCCAATTCTAATTCTTATCAATTTGTATCAACTCTTCTTCCATAGCTTTGACCCAATTCTCATCCTTGCATACCTCAGTTACAATTTTAGGTTCTAATTTTGAAAGTAAACAAAAATTTACATGTTCCTCTGTCATAGCAGCTTCTCCTTGTTAACACACCTTTTCTCCTTGTTAACACACCTTTTCTCTTAGCTCCAATGATTTGATCTCCAAAATGATTCTTCTGCACATACTTAGGAGTCTTAGGGATCCTTTTTGGAGCTTCTTCCTCTTCAACAACCATCTCTTTTTCTTTTTCTTCATCTTTTTCTTCTTCACTTTAAGGGGGGTCATCAGATTCATATCCTTCTATCAACACAAAACTTTGATGTGGTTCTTCATCCACTTTAACACTTACACTTTCAACAATATTCTTCAACCTTTTGTTATAGCATCTATATGACTTACTTTTAATAGAGTATCCAAATAAGATTCCTTCATCAATTCTTGCATCAAACTTTCCTACTTGTTTTCTTCATCTCTTCTTGTGTGTGTTGAATGTGTAGAGTGGGTTATTCTAATGTCAAAACAAACCTTAATGAGATGGTTTACATTCAAATTTTGAAGCAAGTAAAACTAATCTATTCGTAATACAATCAAACCTTTCAAATATGTATCATTGTCCTCTATTTCTAGGGATTTATTAAACTGTTTGGCCTTCAAATTTCTATGGCCACAAAGGTTGTTAAAATGACTACCTATAAAATGATATTTGATGCTTAGTATGCAAGCTAAGATGATTTCTATGTGCAAATTTGTGGTGAAAGGATTAGTGATATGCAAATGTGTGGTGGAATGATTAGTGGTATGCTTTTAAATGAAAGAAAATGATGGAAAGGATAATTGACGCAATGATAAATGAAGGATGATGTTGATGATAGATGGACAAGTGGAGATGAGTGAGATGATATGCAACTATAGTGAACTATCCATGATTATGCATATGCTCAAATGCAACAAAAAATAAAACTAGCCTAAAATGTAACTATGATGCAACAGAGATGATAAAATGTAACTATGAAGCAATTAATTAGTCTAAGATGAGAATGAAAAGTAACACGTGATAAGAAAGCTAAGTATAAGACTCCATGAAATCTCTAAGCTCCTACTAAAAACTTGCATGGTAACAATTGATACTAAAAGTGTGGATGGAAAATGGCATTGTAATACTATTCCAATTTGTATTTTAAAATACCATTATAACATTACTCAAAAGGTGGATGATAAATGAAAAGGATAAGGGGTGTATTTATAGAGTTTTGCAAGCATTTTGTGAGGTGGTACCTATCAACGGTTCAGATTTAAAGGAGACAAGATAGATGTGGAGATGAAAGGAATCAAGATTTTGTCCCCTTGACCAAGGACAACATGCCATGTGTGTGAAGAAAATATCTTGACCAATTGGAAGCATGCCTATCAATCCAAAACATTACCTTTAGAAGAATGATGTTGAAGTATTAATCAAATAGGTCGTATTTAATTAATAAATAAGGTCTTACTTTGTCCATATCATATTCATAGCATATTGATTGTATTGTTCACTTTCCTTTTAGTTCTCTTGATCCTTACTTTATTTATATGTAGTTGAAATATTAATCAAATAGGTTGTATTTAATTAATTGAATATGATGACCGTTTTCAAGTGTATACATTTTTCCCTTCTTTGAAGGGATGTGTTTACATGTTGCTTCAAAGAAAATTTTAATGTCGATGCTCAAAAAATATTTTGATGCCCTAGACCATGCCCCAGACTTTTGAATTTCAAGTAATTACAGATATATGCTCCCTCGGGAGATAAATCAATGAATTTTGGAGTTCTTGAAATTTTTTGATGATTTTTGATGGTTTGATGATGATATGATGTAGAGACGATTTATCTCCTGATAAAGAAATACTAATTCCACTAGTTGATTAAATGGTGTCATGCTTTGCCTCCTTGTGTTTAATGTCTTATGATCGTGTCCAGTCGATTGTTTGATTTGATGATGTTTGATGATGTTGATAGAAAAATTGACCTCGTAATAGGTGAGGATCAATGATAGGATGATGATGATTGACCTCATAATAGGTGAGGATCAATGATAGGATTGATGATTGACCTCATGATAGGAAAGGATCAATGATAGATTGATGATTGACCTCATGATAGGTGAGGATCAATGATAGATTGATGATTGATGGACCTCATGATATGAAAGGTGCATTGTTAGATTAATGATTGATGGACCTCATAATAGGTGATTTGGTCTCATTAAGGTTTGTGTTTGTAACATTGGTCTGACAACTATTTTCCTATTGGTTCAAGCTCAAAGTTTATTTTCCCCTAGTGAGTGCAAGATTTTTCCCCCAGTCCAGAGTGAGACATGAAGATGACAACCAAGACCTAACCTAGCAGCCTTGGGGGTTGATCAACATATTAGCCTTGCCTATGTTATACATGTAGAGACCACATAGTTCGAATGACAACAAGACGAAAATATGAACATAGCGAACACCTAGAAGACTGACCTAACATGTCTCGAGGGATAATCAAAGATCACCCTTTCCTACGTTCAAAGCTTATAGATGACGTAGTTTGAATAAAGACTATGTTTTTGACTTCTTGAATTTTTTACCTATTTTTGGATTTTGATATGTTTTGAATGTTTTTGGGATTTTTGATATGTTTTGAATTTTTTTGGGTTTTTTGATATGTTTTGAATGTTTTTTGGTTTCCAATTTTTTGACCTTGAGAATGTACACGAATCCAATCCAATGTAAGGCATGCCCCTAGTGTGATATGATAAAACAAATTTATTTTTAGAATTGGCCGAGTAAGACTAGGGGATGGGTATGTACATGATCATCATGGAAAAAACAGGCCCTTAAGTGGCAAAAAATTTAGAAAAAATCAGAGTTAGGCAACTTGATGTAAAAATTTGAATAAGTTATTTATATATTAATTCAAAAATATGTAAAAATATAATATGTAGCAAATTGAATTTAGTTTCTAAACTACTAGGTTTGTTTAAAAGAAAAATCTATTTGGTGAAAAATTATAATTTCAATGCAATAGTACTTAAATTTCAAGGAAAAAATAAGTATTCTATCTGACCACCTAACAACAATAAAATGATAATTTTTTTTAAAGATTTTAGATATAAGTAGAGAACTCATGTCGATGTGATGCATATTTTTTAAGCAATTTTTTCAAGTAAATAATTAATTATGAATTTTTATTACAACTTTTTAAAAATATAAAAAACTCGTATGTATGACCACCTTACTTGGTCAAAACTTCATGAAATTTAATTTTTCTTTTTTTAATCCTATATTATGTGAAACATTAAATGTGATGCATGTTTTGGATTCAAAAAATGTGATACCATTTGAAAACTATAGATGTTTTTCAATCAGCCTATCAATCAGGACTTTAGTCATAATTTCAATAGAAAATGAATAGTAATTACTTATTAAATTCAAATTAAAGTATAATTTATATTGGTGGAAAGCTGAGAATCTCCTTTAAAAACCCTTTTCGTTTCATCAATTTTGGGTAAAAAAAGTCATCAGCCACATACCCATCATATTACCACTTTTTGGCCCATCATGATCGTACACATACTCATATACCAAAATAAAAAACACTAGATCAAGCCATGATGCAGACATGGAAATGTGATGGACACAAAGATGAAAGCATGATACCTAAACGTTGAGGAATGAGTCACGTAGCCCACGATAGATGGAGAGTGCTTATGATATGATAGATTGAAGGAACAAGATGCCCCACAATAGATATAATGCAACCATGGATAAATGATAGATCAAAATGAAAGATTCGCTACAAAACATTTCACAAAAACAACATATCTTTTGTCAAAAGATGATAATGGTTTATTGATTAAGATGCCTAGAATGATTGATTCCATAAGGCATGGTGATGATAAGTACTTAGGATCACTGATTTCCTCTAGGTATGATAAGGTTGATGATTGTTGATGATTGATTGAAAAAAGATATGAGGATTGGATAATGTTTTACAGCTAGGCTCAAATATGATTTGCATGATAAGATTCAAGGTTGCAAAGGGACATGATGACACATTTTGATAAGCTAGGAGATATGGAATGGAAGAAAGAAAGGATAATGATAATGAATGGAATGATCAAGATCAACTAGATAAGATAAGAACACAAGGCCCCAGTATTTTTCCCCTATTCGTCGTCAAGACCAAGGAAAGGAAGAAAGGATGTATCTAGTAAGAATGATGGAATATGGATAAGGAAAAGGATATGGTATGGAAGATATGGATAATGCATATAGGATAAGATACATGATGTTCAAGATGATCTTTAACTTTTTCAAGATCAAAGGTGGAAAAGTAAGGAACGAGCAGAAAAGGGATAATGACCATGAATGATAAGATGGATGAAACTTTTCCCTAAGTTTAGAGTGCAAGAGGAATATGGATAATAGGATATGTATGATAGGAATATGGAGGAAGGACTTAAGCATCAAGTTTCACAACCAAATATCTCTCATATACATGCTCTAATAGACCATGACAATGGGAAATTGGACTCCTA
This sequence comes from Sequoia sempervirens, assembly GCA_007258455.2. Lineage (NCBI taxonomy): Eukaryota > Viridiplantae > Streptophyta > Pinopsida > Cupressales > Cupressaceae > Sequoia > Sequoia sempervirens. The sequence continues at coordinate 212,553 of VDFB02089320.1, read as the reverse complement.
AATGTTAGCAGATTTAGGGTATGATGGGATAATGGATATGAGGTTGAAAGGTTTGTTGATGGATAGATGGAAAGGATGGCAAGATCAACATTGGAACACACCTTGAAGGGTGATGAAGTGATGGAGGAAAAATGGATTTGGAAGGTGAAAAGCTTTTATATGGAAGATTGGAGGAAGCTTTTAGATTAGCAAATTTGGGTGCCAATTTAGATTTCATTGCTTCTATGAGACTTTTTGGAATCCACATGATTTTTGACTTTGATATTTGCGTTGTGGGCCATTGTGTCCTTTGATATTTTTCTCTTTGATTTATAGACCTTTGTGGTCTTGCAAATTTTTCTTTTTTGCTTTGATGGGCCTTTGTGGCCTTTTTGATTTTTCCTTTGATTTTGGATCAAATTTTCAGTTATTTTTGCATGCTACTTTGAGGAGACATGTTGATCCTTTGATACATGCAAATTTTGATATGGAATATTTTGACATTTGGCACCCAAATTTCTTCCAAGAGCAATAGGAGAGATGGATGGAGATGAATGATATGGAGGTATCATGAATGAGTTGTTGATGGTATAATTTTGAAAGGGCATCAAAGATGTGTGCCTTTGTTGTTCTTGAGGAATAGGATATGGCCTAGGATAGAGGGAAGGTTTGATGAACTAGGATGAGGACCTAAGATAGATGGTAGGTTTGATGGACTAGGAAACTTAGGTGTATAACCAAGGCCATGGTAATATGGGTTTTCTTGAGAAAAAAGAGGTTCTAGGATACCTTGTTGATGAAGGCCTAATCCTTTTCCTTTGTAGTTGATACTTTGACACATTCATTTACCAATGGGATATGTGTTGTTTGTGAAACAAGATGCGAGTCCATTTTGGGGAGGATTTGATATGGATGAAAGGATAGGTGTTGGAAGTAAACCAGAGTGGATGAAGGTGGAGGATCCCAATTTGTAGGTGTGTGGTTCATGGATAGCTTGCATAGGTGTGATAGGATCTTTACATGGGGATGATGGGGTACTTTGATCTTGACTTGGAAGAGGATCATGAGGTGTAGAAGATGAAGTAGCTTGTTCTTCATTAGGTGTGGAATCATCATGTGGTGGTATGGAAGGCATATATTGATCTTGAGAAGGATGAGTTGACATTAAAATTTTCTTTGAAGCAACGTGTAAACACATCACTTCAAAGAGGGGAAAAATGTATACACCTAAAAATGGTCATCATATTCAATTAATTAAATACAACCTATTTGATTAATACTTCAACTACATATAAATAAGGTCTTTATTTATATTGTTCACTTTCCTTTTAATTATCCTAATTCACATTCATCTAAATTAAATAAACTAAAAACCCTAAAGCATACAATCCAAACAATATGATATGATATGAGAGGCGTAGGAGGAGCCATATAAATAAGGTCTTACTTTTTCCATATCATATTTTCCCTTTGATTATTCCTATCAATGTATTAGTTTTATCTTCTATCGAAACCCAACACATTGAAACTCAAAACAGTGAAATCCAAACCACCATGTCTGAAATAGATGAGGATCAATTAAATGCTTTAGCTCATTAAATGAAAAACCTTCACTAAAAAATCAGGGATATGTAAAGGGAAACAACCACAGAAATACATTTTATACCACACATCTATTCCTATCCATCTAATAAAAATATGGACATGACACCTTCTCCACCAACAACTACACAAGTTCAATGTCTTTGAATTTTTGAAAAAGTTAAATGAGAAGCCCAAATCTCATTTCTCAAACACAAATGATATTGAACAATCATACCATTTCATGCACCTATCTTCATCTCCTATAAGCAAAAATAAATCTCAGGATTCTTTCACCCAAGTCAATAATTCCATACAACCACCTTCTTCTATCATATCTTCTACATCCAATGATTCATGTCAATCTCTCATTCTAAACCATGCTATCATAGACCCTTCTGCACCTCAAGATCAAAGCATTCTTTTCAATTCATCCAATGATATCAAAATTCCACAAGTTCTTCCAATATTTGACCAAGACCAAATCTCTCAAGAATTCTATGATGATCCCCTCCTCTCACTTTTCATCCATGATGACTCCCTTCCATCTCAAGAGAAAATTATCTTTCCAAGTCCTTCTTCTACCCCATCTAATGAATCCATATCATCTCATGATTCTATTGCATCCTAGGAGCATAATAATTCTTCCATCCCATCTAATGATGTCCTATCACCTAATGATCAAGATATGCTTTCTCATCAAGATAAAGATATGCCTCCATCTGAGGATATTCCTTCATTCCATGAGGATTTTCATCCTTCTCAAGATCAAGATATTCCTTCCATACCACCACATGATGTTTCCACACATAATAAAGATCAAGCTACTTCATCTTCTACATGCTGCCACAATAGTGGTTTACAATTTTTGGGAGATCCTGATTTCTTTTGAAATCACATATTTTTAGAAAATATAATGATTCAAGCCTTGAAATTCTCCATTTAAATGATTCTAAGTGAAGATGGTTTGATCAAACTACCTTATACCAACCCCCCTTGGATAGAACCTCGCTAGTTTTAAAGCATACCTATAACAGAGTCTCCTTTACACCTATCAAAATGCTGATAAAAAACCACTTTTGATTTACCTTTTTGAGGATGAAATGAATTCATTTAAAAAAAAAAATTCTAAGTATGTAGTCTTTATTATAAGCTTCCAAAAAGGTATAATTTTAATAAAATTTAATTTGATTATTATATTTATTTTTTATTGCTTGCGAATGTAGGTTTTTCACTGAAAATCAAGCTCTTTGTTCTACACATGGAAAAATGGAAGATTATCAAAAAAAAATTGAAAATATGAGTACACTAGATATTTGAGTCCTTGATCCAACAAAAAAATAAAAATTGAATTTTGATACATACAAAAAAGGTTACGTGTTATACCCAGTCACGCTATGTCTTAATTGTAATTGGTTTGACTTTGAAACTTGATAAAGAAAAAATATTTGATAAAACTATCTAACAAGTGGAACCACTAGATATCAGAGTTAAAAATCTAAATTTGAAAAATTATAATTTTATCCTTCATGAAAAAAAATTTATGCATTACGGTGAGGTCATTTTTTTAAAATGTTGTTTTCTAAAAAAACTATTTTCTTAGGGAGATGGAAAAAGTACAATTTGGTTCCAAAATTTTTGAAAAAACTATATTTAGAATCTACAAACAAAATTTCACAAAACTCTAGTTTGCATCATCTTCAAATTCCTCACAGTTTAGCCGCTATAGGTGCCCGAAAGTGAAGATTTAGTTAAAAAAATTATTTCAATGTTCAGTTTGGCCAAAAATTGTAAATCGCTATTGTGGGATCACTGGCATCTCCTGATTCTTTTCCAAGTCAAGATCAAAACACCCCATCATTCCCATGTCAAGAGCCTATCGCACCTATTCAAGTTATTCATGAATCACACACTTACAAATTGGGATCCTCCACCTTCATCCGCTCCGGTTTACTTCCAACACCTATCCTTTCATCCATATCATATCCTCCCCAAAATGGACTCGCATATTTTTTCACAAACAACACATATCCCATTGGTAAATTAATGTGTCAAAGTATGAAGTACAAAGGAAAAGGAGTAGGCCTTCATCAACAAGGTATCCTAGAACCCCTTTTTTCTCAAGAAAACCCATATTACCATGGTCTTGGTTATACACCTAAGTTTCCTAGTCCATCAAACCTACCATCTAGCTTAGGTCCTCATCTTAGTTCATCAAACCCTCCATCTATCCTATGTCCATATCCTATTCCTCAAGAACAACAAAGGAACACATCATTTCCCTTTCAAAATTCTACCACCAACAACTCAGTCATGATACCTCCATACCATTCATCACATACAAAAGACATGGTGTTCATTTTCCTTTATTTAAGCTATGTTCCTAACTTAACCAAAAGGAAGCGTGATGTTTATTATCCCTTTACTTAAGCCACGTTCCTATCTTAACCAAAGGAAACAAGTAAATAATGTCCAACCCCTACAATATGTTAGTAGTTTATGTCTTGAATGTTTTTGGGATTTTCAATTTGTTTTGAATGGGATGATCAAGATCAACTAGATAAGATACAAACACAAGAACCTAGTATTTTTCCCCTATTCCTCATCAAGACCAAGGAAAGGAAGAAAGAATGTATCTAGTACAAGAATGATGGAATATGGATAAGGCAAAGGATATGGTATGGAAGATATGGACAATGCATATAGGATAAGATAAATGATGTTCAAGAAGATCCTTAACTTTTTCGAGATCAAAGGTGGAAAAGTAAGGAATGAGCATAAAAGGGATAATGACCATGAATGATAAGATGAACGAAACTTGTCCCTAAGTGTAGAGTGCAAGAGGAATATGGAGAATAGGATATGGATGATAGGAAGATGGAGGAAGGACTTAAGCATCAAGTTTCAAAACCAAATATCTCTCAAATACATGCTCTAATAAACCACGACAATGGGAAATTGGACTCCTAAATGTTGGCAGATTTAGGGTATGATGGGTTAATGGATATGAGGTTGAAAGGTTTGTTGATGGATAGATGGATAGGATGGCAAGATCAACATTGGCACACACCTTGAAGGGTGATGAAGTGATGGAGGAAAAATGGATTTGGAAGGTGATAGACTTTTATATGGAATATTGGAGGAAGCTTTTGGATTAGAAAATTTGGGTGCTGATTTAGATTTCATTGCTTCTATGAGAATTTTTGGAATCCACATGTTTTTTGACTTTGAGATTTGCTTTATGGGCCTTTACGACCTTTGATATTTTTCCCCTTGATTCATAGACCTTTGTGGTCTTGGAAATTCTTGCACCAAAATGAACCCACCATTGTATAGCTTATGAAATTCTACCCCATTTCAAAAAAATAGTCTTTATTCGAACTACATCATCTTTGAGCTTTGAAAATAGGCAAGGGTGATCTTTGATTATCCCCTGAGACATTTTAAGCTAGTCTTCTAGGTGTTTGCTATGTTCATAGTTTCATCTTGTAAATCTTGGTTGTGTCATCAGTCGAACTACGTGGTCTCTGCATGTATAATGTAGGCAAGGCTAATTTTTTGATCATCCCCCAAGGCCCCTAGGATAGGTCTTTAGGTTACGTCTTATTCATCATCATCATGTCTCACTCTGGACTGGGGGAAAAATCTTGCACTCACTAGGGGAAAATAAAATTTGAGCTTGAACCAATAGGAAAACAATCATCGGATTAATGCTACAAACACAAACTTCAAATAAATGATGATCTTTCTGAATCAAGGGTTTATCACATTAAACACAAATTTTCAAATTTTTCTACTTTGATTTTTGATATCATATCTCTCAAGTCCTCAATGATGTATCAAACTAGAGGAGCAAGGAAGGAGTATGATTTTTCTTTGTCTGTTGTTTGTGAGTTCATCATTATTACTATAGAAGTTGTCACGGGACATGCTCTACAAAGTATCACTAATGACATTGTAAATTTGCATAGGAAAAAGATTAACTCTTGTTTGTTTACGCAAGTGATTCTAAGGTCATCTTGGTCCAAAATATGTCATCGATGCTTGTACTCACTTTCAAAATTTTAAAGGCTCAATGATGATAAAAAGCATGACAATTTGGTTAGTATAAATGACAACTTTTGAAAACGAGATTTGCATAGTTAAGTTAGATTGAATTCATGTTAGCATTGCATGTGTATTTATGGGGTTTTTCACTATTGAAACAAATTCGCAATGGTATCATCTCTATTATTAATGGATTGAGTACAATGGACATTAATCAAAAAACACATCACTCTCATTTAGTTGCACATCAGTTGCATCATCATTTGCATATGTTAGAAAACATTCTCATTTCATTTATATCCATACATTCCTTCATGATATTTGCATCAGACAATACAAAAGAAAAATAATAAAGGACATACATTGCATATCATTTCCAACATCACAATCATGGCATTCACTACACTTGAATAAGTGAGTCTCTTCATATTTACAAGAAAGTGGGGAAATATGTTAAAGTTATGAAGCTTAAAAGATCAATCTACTGTAGTCTTCCCAAAACTTTTGGAAGTTGGACAGATTCACTTATTTAAGCTTAAGGTCTTGAACATTTGAAGTCATGCATATTCAATCATCTGCATAATCATTTGCACTACATCATTCATCATTACAAAAATAATTATTGCATCCATAGCATATCATAACATCAAAATCATCATCATAACATGGAAATCAAATGAATCCTATAATCATAATAAATCAAATCATGTTGTGTTACACATCATAATCACATGGCATAAATCAAATCATGTTACATAATCATAATCATTGAATCACATTGCATAAATCATGATCACAAATACATCACATTTCATAATCATTCTCATCACATATAAATTAACTAAATTCACAACATTGCATATCATACCATGGAAATCAAATGCATCATAATCGCCGCTACATATCATATATCATCAAAAATTTCATAATGTCCACGTGTACAAGGATATCCAAAAAACTTAGATGATATACATCAAAAACCAAAAGGGCATTGTATCATGGGAAACATATCCTCAATATCAGAACAAGGTGTATACACAATGTCTATGGAACATCACAAAATGCTATGTCAAGCTCCCACCAGATGTTGTTGCTCTCATGGAACTGGTACCCCCTCTACTCAACGAACCTGTACATGGATCTCTCCTATCCCTAGGAAATGGTTGTGTAACACCCATGCTAGCAATCTGAGAATGAGATCTACTAGAATGAGACTTTACAAAACTCTCTCATCGCTTAGGAGGAACCAACTCATGATATTTACCTTTGTAAAACTATAACTCCTAAGAAATATGTCTGATCTCTCTGAAGAAATCCATTGTACTTGCAGATGGCGTCGTCTGTTGTATCCTCTCAGCAATAGCCTTAGCCTACTTTGTTCAGTGTCTAAAGGCATCCCTTTATGAATTAAGTATAATCATCTGTGCCTACAACTACTATAGCTACTGCCTATTTGTCCCTCTATCAGTCCTCAAAATATCAATCGGTGCTCGACACTACCCTAACTCATCCTAAAGGGACACAGTCTATGCTCGATCCTGCGCTATCTCACTCTGAAATGACTGAATCTCTTCCTGCAAGGATGCTATCTATGTTGACTAATGTTGTGAGGGTATCCCAATTTGAATCTTGGGAAGCACCACCTGAGCTATGATGATGCTCCTCATATGCCTCAGAATTGCAAAATCCAATGATGACTGTCATATGCCCCGCCATCATCACCCACTGCACCACCATCACTCTCCCCACCATCATCACCTTTGTAACCACCCTCTGCACCATCATCATCACCTCTACAACCACCCTTTGCATCACCCTGATCACCTCTGCAAGCCCCCTGTCCACCATCATCACCACCCTCATCATATCATCCCTCTCCATCAATTGATGGTACTGGCTTCTCTAGATGAGTAAATCTAGGAAAGGGATGCATATGAAAGAACTCTAAATAATCCTCAATCATCCTAGTTTCAGTAATATATGGAACATAATCCTATAAACCAGGGGTCAAGGTACAATACTCAATACAAGTTGTTTCATATGATACACATGGGACCCACTCTAACACATCCTACTGTCGTCATGCATAATGGGAAACTCCTAGGGGAATCCCTTGAACCCATCCAAACTATCGACATAATCACAGATACAAGTATTGCTCAAGCACGACATGTGTCCGCCCAATCAGATAGCAGGATAATAACATATATGGCATCTCTAGCTAATCCTCTGGCCACTGCTCACAATCCAAGTATGGTCGCCATGTGATAGTCTCCATGGGATTTTGCAGTTCCGAGGCATAGGAGGAGCCATACAAAAGTATTCCATCATATTGTATTTAATAAAGTGAACATTCTTCTAAATTAATTAATTGATAGCATGCTTCATAGTTACATTTTATCATCTCCATTGCATCATAGTTACATTTTAGGTTAGTTTTCTTTTTTTTTGCATTTTAGCTATGCATAATCATGGATAGTTCACTATAGTTGCATATCATCTCACTCATCTCCACTTGTCCATCTATCATCAATATCATCCTTCATTTATCATTGCATCCATTATCCTTTCCATCATTTTGTTTCATTTAAAAGCATACTACTAATCATTCCAACACACATTTGCATATCACTAATCCTTCCACCACACATTTTCACATAGAAATCATCTTAGCTTATATACTAAGCATCAAATCTCATTTTCTAGGTAGTCATTTTAACAACCTTTGTGCCCACAGAAATCTAAGGGCCAAATGGTTTAATAAATCCCTAGAAATAGAGGACAATGATACATATTTGAAAGGTTTGATTGTATTACAAATATATTAGTTTTACTTGCTTCAAAATTTGAATTTAAACCATCTCATTAAGGTTTGTGTTGACATTATAATAACCCACTCTACACATTTGACACACACACACTTCTAATATAGCATTTTCTTCCAAATACTCAAATATTTCATAGTAGGAGGTTTTCAATTCCATAGCTCATAAGGAGTCTTCTAACTGATTACTTGTGTTTATCCTATGTTAAGTATGTATATTGTAGTATGAATTTCTTCTCTCCAATATACATTTGGTATATTTTCTTCCTTCATCATGGTTCTTGTTGCTTCCTAAACTATCATGTTCTTCCTATCCACAACTCCATTTTGTTGAGGAGTCTTAGGAGCTAATAGTTGTCTCTTTATTCCATGATCTTCACAAAAAATATTAAAATCATTGGAAGTGAACTCACCACCTCTATCAAACCTCAAGCACTTTATTTTCAAACCCATTTCATTCTCAACCATAGTTTTGAAGACTTTAAACTTATCTAGAGCTTTTGATTTTTCTTTGAGAAATGTCACCCAAGTCATTCTAGAATAATCATCTATTAATAACATGAAATAAATGTCACCTTGATATCTTCTTACTCTAGTAGGTCTACATGGGTCTATATTTACCAACTCTAAGGGTCCTATGGTAGAATATTCTTTAGTTTTGAACCTCTTCTTTGTTTTCTTTCAAAACTAACACTCTTTGTAGATTGCATTGATATGCTTTGTAATCTTTGGAAAATCTCTCACAACATCAATATAACTGATCTTCACCATGCTCTCAAAGTTAATGTGATCCATTCTTTTATTCTATATCTAGCTTTCATATATTTGTGACATGACCCACTTAATGCCGCCATCTCTGAGATCATAAAAATTTCCTTATTTCCTTGTACTTGCAACAACCAAAGTTTCATAACTTACCTCTATATTTTCCTACATGCCCTTTTTCAATCTCCTTAAAAATAATGCTTCCACCTTATCAAGATCATCAAGATCTAATTCATTATCCTTCTCTACCTTGTTGAGTTTAAAGGTAGTTTCTTTATTTGTATCATCTTGACCAAACTCTCTCAATTCATAAGAAAATAAAGCACCAAACATTTAATCTCTAGAATATTGATCTAAAGTCTAAGCTTTCTCAATAGCATAAACTTTAGAAATACAAGTTTTAGGAAGAGTTATTAATACCCTTTTGACAACTTCACTTTCTTCCATCTTACCACCAAGACCATTAATGGAATTAACAACTTTATCCACTCTAAGCACGTAGGTTGTAATTTCTTCATCTTCTGAAATCATTAGGTTTTCAAAATTGGCTTTGAAATTCTACATCTTTTCTTTCTTGAACTTACCTTCTCCTCCATAAATGCTTTTCAACTTCACCCAAACCTCTTGAACAGTTTGGAAACTTATCAACTTTCCAAGTTTAGAATCAGAAAGACCACTCAGGATAGCATTCCATGCTTTTCTATTATTCTCATAATCCTTGACCTCATCATCACTTGTCATACCATTAACAGGAATAGTATATCTAGTTTCAATTGACTTACAAACTCCAAACCTTAGAGAAACAAGAAAGGATTCCTTCCCTTCTTTCGAGTAAGCATAATTCATTCCATTGAATAAATGAGCTTTCACACCCTTTTTATATTTCATCGGATATATATCAAGTGATTAATATTCTTCCAAGGAACTACAACTCTGGTACCAATTATTAGACCAACTTAAAAAATAAGAAGGGGGTGAATAAGTTGTATATTAAAGCCTTAAACCCTCATAAATTTGTATAGCCTTAATAACTTAGATCCATATTAAGCATCAACAAAAAGTAAACATGTGAAATATTAACACAACACCATACACAAGAGAACACCATATTTAAGTGGAAAACCCAAATTAGGGGAAAAATACTTGTTTGATGAGGATTAACTCACATATATATGAATAGAAACACTAAATACAATTGGCTCACTACCAGAAGGGCTCACTACCCAAAAGAGAAGAAGGGATCACTACCCAAAGGACTCAATGTCTAAAAGAAAGAAGAATAGAAGAAGACTATTATAGAGAGATACACTATCTCAGAGAAATAGGAAAAATCCAAAACTACAACTATCCACCATCCACAACCTTCAACTCATTGCCCCAAGCAACTTCAGGAACACTAAAAATGTAGACACCTTTTGGTCAGTACGTCTGGTAGCCTTAAGTATTTATGCTCGCATTTAGATCACCACACTTGATCGCATTCACATCATACAACACTCACACATCTTCCACTCACATCTCCAAAAATTACCTTCCTTATATATCATCCATAACCTCAAAAAAATTCTCCATGTTAGCCACAATGAAAGGTATGCACCTCAAACTTGCAACCAACAAATAGTTTGGCACTAAACATTTTTGTGGTGGAAAGAAGTTAAGGAATACCACACTAAGGGTTAACTAGGAACCAAATATACACTGACATGCTTCACCACACTTCCACAGACAACAAATAATCTCCACAATTAGCGCTAGCACCTAGGTTGGCCAAACCTACACTAACACTAACAAGCAACCACATGCATGCCTCTTTAGGTCCAAAAAAAAATGCATACCACATAGCAACACTCCATAACATCTTAGAATAATCCAACATCATCAAAATATTCTACAATACTACCACAACCACCTACAACCGAAGAACACATTCATTTTGTGCAACCAGACACACTGCTACATAACACAACTTATGAATCCAAGCTTGTATAGCAACTGAACACTATACTATAGGGGAAGGTAAGTATAGAAAATATTAGCACATTCCAAAATCCACAAGACAAGAAACCTCAATATAAAGACATATAGAGCAATCTCATTTCTCCTAAACAACCTTCTTCACAAGGTACTACCACAATAGTGGTTTACACTTTTTGGGAGATCTTGATTTGTGCTAAAATCACATATTTTTAGAAAATATAATGAATTAAGCCTTGAAATGTTCCATTTAAAGGATTATAATTGAAGAGAGTTTGATCAAACCACCTTAGACCAAGCCCCCTTGGATAGAACCCTGCTAGTTTTAGACCATACCTATAATAGAGTCTCCTTTACCCCTATCAAAATGTTGATAAAAAAACACTTTTGATTTACCTTTTGGGGGATCAAATGATTCATTTAAAATTTATTTTTTTAAGTATGTAGTCCTTATTATAAGCTTTAAAAAAGTATAATTTTAATTAAACTTAATTTTATTATTATATTTATTTTTTATTTCTTGTGAATGTAGGTTTTCCACTAAAAATCAAGTTCTCTATTCTCACATGTGAAAAAATAGATTATTTAAAAAAAAAATGAAAAATATAAGTGCACTAGATATTGAAGTCCTTTATCCAAAAAAAAAAAAAAAAAAGAATTTTGATAAACAAAAAAAGTCGTGTTATACGGTCCGCCTATATCTGAATTGTAATTGGTTTGACTTCAAAAATTGATAAAGGAAAAAATATTCAATAAAACACTATGAAACCAATTGGAAGCACTAAATATCATAGTTACAAATATAAATTTGAAAAAGTTAAGAGTTTTATCCTTCATCCTAAAAGAATTATGTGTTATACAATGACCGTCACTCCTTAAAAATGGTGTTTACTGAAAAAAAAGTAGTTTTCAAAGGAGATGGAAAAACAAGTGCAATCTAATTCCAAAAAAAATAAAAAAAATATACTTAGAATCTACAGACAAAATGTCACAACTCACTATTTTTCATCATCTTCAAATTCCTCATGGTTTAGCTACTATAGGTGTTCGAAAGTGAAGATTTAGTTAGAAAAAATTATATCAGTGTCCAGTTTGGCCAAAAATTGTAAACCAGTATTGTGGGATCACCCCACAGGTAACACACTGTCAAACACAACTTCCACTGTCACATGATCCAGAAATTGAAACTCTGGATATTGTACCTTTGAACACCTTTGATCATTACATCCAAACTGCACAAGCATATCTTCAACCATGAATAAATGTAGAGTACAATGTTGAACACACCTCTATCACACTACATGCTCTTTTATTAAAATTTTCTCAAAAGAACTTGGAAACCAAGTGAACTAACTACATTAGCAACACCACAAACACATGCTCAACATATCGACAACATCTACAACAACTGATCAATAGCACAAACACTTCTTAACATGATCACACTAGAGGTTGACATCAAATCACAACACTAACGACAACATAGTGTAACAATCTCCAACAATCTCCCTGACTATACTGGAGGTTGACATCACTGTAACATCAAACCATAACACATCCACACTAGGGGTTGATATCAATGATAACACTAATGACAACACCAACAATCTCCAACATTCCTAATATGTGTTAGAAATAAATATTCATGACACCTAGTTTAATTGTCAAAGACATTTTGTTGTCAATTAAGACAACTATTTACCACATTTTGATAAGAATGATGTGTGAAATTTCTATTGAATATTTGATAAAGTAGATAATATTTTTAAATATGTCTTCCACACTTATACTCTTACCTTCTAAGAACAAGTTTTAAAGATGAAAATTTATATTAGAAATCACCAATGCAGGATTAAGAGCAGTTTCTAATAATACTAAATATTTTTCATATCCAATCTATCACCAATGCTAGTAGTCCAATTTTTTAATTCCTATACAAACACAAATAAATAATAAAATACATCATATTTTCTATAATTACAAGGCAAAAAAGACACTCTAAATAAGATTACTACAATAACAAAGTAGAACATGACTATTTTAATGTCCCTTCCAAATTTATTCAAGTAGGTTTCTACTATCTTGGTCATAGTTAAAAAATGTTAGAAAAGAATAAATAATATTTGTAAGCATCTCATCCACATTAATACTCTTACCTTCTAAGAACAAGTTATAAAGACTAACATTTAAATTAGAAATCACCAATGTATGATTAATAACATAATACTAAATATTTTTCTTATCGAATCTATCATTAATGTTGATTGTCCGCTTTTTTACATTCTATACAAACATGCATGAACAATAAGATACACCATATTTTCTATAACTTTAAATTTGAATATTCTTTCTATTTATTTTTTGGTGTATTGAACATCACACAATTACAAGACAAAAAGACACTGTAAAGAAATTTACTACAATAACAAAATAGAACATGCATATTTTGATGTCCCTCCCAAATTTATCTAAATAGTTTTCTACTATCTCAATCATAATTAAAAATGTTAGAAAAAAATTAAATAATATTTATAAACATATCTTCCACACTAATACTCTTATCTTCTAAGAAAAAATTATAAAAACTATTTACATTCGAAATCATCAATGCAAGATTAATAAATAATAAATAATAAAACACATCATATTTTCTAAAATCTGAATATCCTTTCTATTTCCTTTTCGTGTATTGAGCATCCCAGAATTACAAGACAGAAAAGACACTCTAAAGAAGATTGTTACAATAACAAAACAAAACATGTATATTTTAATGTCCCTCCCAAATTTATCTTGGACGAGGCGTTAGAATCTATTACAAAGATCTACCAAATGATAGGATTGATAGAATTGTACAGCTAATTTGGTATCGCCTACTTCACTAATAAGAGAAAAAGAAGCAGGCTACAAAAAAAACCTGAAAGTGACATTATATTCTACAGTTTAACCCATTGTGAAGCTCGCCCAAAAGAAGAGATCGAGGGCGATTATTCCAAAACCTCATTAACAAATCCATTCTGATTTCTGAGGCCTTTAAAATCCCTTCTCCACAAGCAATCTGCAGTCCGATTTTCAAAGCTCTTGATTCTTTCAGTTTCCAGAGCTTTTCTTCCTTTCGGTCTTCTGGTTCTTAATATTTATTGCGATGGCATTCATGGCCAAAGCAAAGACAGTAATGGCTTTCGTGGCCATGGTGGCATTGATTTGCGCTGCTGACGTGGCTGCACAGTCAACTGACTGTACAACGGAGATTGTTAGCTTGTTTCCCTGCCTCTCCTTCGTTGGAGGCAGCGATCCAAAGCCATCTGAAGCGTGTTGCAAAGCCTTTGCTAACGTTGTCAAGACCAACGCCAGCTGTCTCTGCCTGGTGTTAAATGGCAATGCAGGAGTTCAGGTCAATGTGACCAAGGCGTTAGAACTTCCCACATTGTGCAAGGTCTCAACCCCAGATGTCAGCGGCTGCAACACAGGTATGGGGATTCAAGTTTCAATTTAGTTGCAGGAATTTGTATAAAACATGGGTTTGTTTTTTTGGCCGATGATGGTGATGATTAAGAAGTTCATCGGTAGAAGATTTTATAAGTTTATTTGAATCAGTTTAAAGAATATTTTTTGGTATTGATTGTGTGAAATTTTGATTATCGATGTTTTGCATCAAATTTTATTATTCATTATTGAGTATGAAAGAATGAGAAATGATGGATTATGGAGGTTGATCCGAAACGCTGGTAATAAAAAATCTACGTGATCAAATCCAGAAAAATATTGGCTAAACAATCAATATGAATTATGAGAAAATTTCATGGTTTTAATTTTAAATAATTTATATATCAATATAGATAGAGAATAATATAATAGTTGGTATAAGATTTTTACTGTTATATGATTTTTTTTCATTTTAATTTATATATTTCTCAATTGAATCAAATTCATTACTCCATCACTAGAAAACAAACGAAAATAGTAGTCAATATTATGTTATAGAGGGCAAACATAACAATCTTAACCAAACATATATTCTTCTTTTCAAAAAACATATGATACTAATGATATCATATGAAGTTCCAACAATCCATATTGTTGACAAATATTGTTTTTGGATTCAATTGTGTCAAATTTTTTGCATCAATGTTTTGGATCACATTCTGTGATCCATCATCAGGATCAATGTTTTGTTGAACTTAGCTCCCCATTATCTTGATGATGGATCACAATGTGTAAACCGAAACATTGGTGCCAAAACTCCATCACAATCGAATCTAGAAATAATATATATCTATCATATAAGATACGTTATATCTTAAATTCGAGAATATAAGCTCAAGTAGGATTCAACTATGGTTATTGCACAGCCTATTCACCATCAGTTGCACATTCTTTAATAGCAGTAGATTTGTATGCAAGTTTTTGGATTCAACTGTGTAAGTTTTTCGGATCACACTCGATGATCCATCATCAGGAATCTTTATCCTCTTCTTGATGATTGATCACTAAGATGTGATCTGAAATGTTGATTGAAAATCATAGACAGATGAATCCAAAAGATCTCATACAACTTCATGGACTGAGGAAAACTCATACTAACAATAAATTTGTTCTATTAAATGATTATTATTGTAGAATTAAAAGATACAAAATTTTCAAAGTTCATAATATTAGTTGATATATTTCTAGATCTGATTATGTAAACTTTTTATCTTCATCAATATTTTCGATCATATTTGATGATTCTCTTTTTGTTGTTATTTAATTTTAACAAATCATAAACCTAATCAAATCTAATATACCGAAGTAACTTTGACTGTTGAAACAATCTCACAGTGAATACCAAAAAAGCACCCAGAAAAGCACCTTAAAGACTCGCAGATCTGTAAGGAGCCATCCCCCAAGATCTGTAAGGAGGATTCAGCTATGGTTATTGCACAATCTATTCACTATCAGTTGCACATTCCTTAATAGCAATAGATTTGTATGCAAATTTTTGGATTAAATTGTGTAAGTTTTTCCAATCACACTCGGTGATCCATCTTCAAGAATCTTTATCCTCGTCCTCATAATTGATCACTGAGTGCTATCCAAAACGTTGATTGAAAATCATACATAGATGAATCCAAAAGATTGCTTACAACTTCATGGATTGTGGAAAACTCATACTAACAGTAGATTTGTTCTATTAAACGATTTTTATTTATAGAATTAAAAGATACAAAATTTTCAGAATTCATGATATTAATTGATATATTTTTAAATTTGATTATATAATTTTTTTATTTCATCAATATTTCTAATCATATTTCATGATTCTTTCACTCGCAGTGAATAGATCCTCAACATCATTGATGAAAATATTCACCTTTATGTTTCTATGATTTTTAGCAATGTGATAGTTCTAATTTTTCATGTTTCTTTATTTCTTTTACAAGTTGCGCCTGCATCTGCTCCCTCGCCTTCTCCAATGTCTGGAGCTCTTGCTCCTGACGTAGGCACAATGTTGCACCTTCAACGGTTACGATTGTTTCGATGGCGGCACTGGTTTTAATGAAGATTCTCAGTTAAGAATGATCGTAGAAATGGCTTGGAGAGCTTCATTGTGGTTTGGGGATGGATGTGGGCAATAAATTATTATTACTTTTTGTATTGAAACAATGCAAAAACATAGTACACAAAGAATAAGGCAATACGAAGGTTGCCAAGAGAAGAATTGCAAAGCAACCTGCCAGATACAAAGCAATCTGACTAGATTTAATGGCCGTTGTATTTATGATTTTTTTCCAATTATATAAGGCGGATTTTTGGAGACTAAAATATTATAGTCACCATGGTATTCCTTAGTATTTGAAGGACAACTTTGAGTGGGTAATAAATTGTTAATTAGACTTCTTTTTATATATGTCATGTCTCTTAGCTTTTGAGAGGAATAAAAAAGACTGAATTTTTCTTTGAGTATGTGTTTCATGGTAGAGTCATGACTCTCTCGAACAAAGTTCATTATCGAGTTTGTACAAGGTAATGATTATTATTATTAATTCAGTAATGTTGGAATTATAATTAAAAAGATAATTAAGAAGTCAATTATTATATTTTATATTCTATTTTGTAAATTTTGAATAATTATAGAGAAAATAAATATGGTTGATTAAAAAATAATTAATGGATATAGAGTAGATAAATTCAAAGAATTTTGGTATTTATATTTCAGATCATACTCAATGATCTTAGTGTTATTTTTATGGATTATGGAAAAATCGTTCTTAAAAGTGTAAGAAATTAAAAGGGTTTAATTCTTGTAATTAATGACAAATGTTTGTGTTTTATGTTCAATGATTGAAAATAAGAGATATTGGGAATATAGTTGTAATAAACAATGACTAATTTCATACAAGATCACACTATTCATCAATATGTAAATATATTAAAACATTCTTGTCAAATAGACAGAAAATGCCAATGGGTCCGTGGTCTCTTGGTGAAGTTGAAAGGTTCTAATTGAGCCCACTAGAGATCAAGATTGTTAAGTCTAAAGTCTTGACAATATAAGAGATGAAACTAGGATTGAGACGAGGCTAGGGTCATGCCTTAGGTAACTTTAGTGGAATGGATACCCCTTAGTTCTTGGCGAGCTCAATCAAAGAGGTTTCAATCTAAGACTCGTGCTCTTGTATTATGTAGATAATGATTTTGCTAGTTTGATACAAAGCCCTCCAATGAAAGAAAAAAGGACACCAAACTAATGAGAATTGACATGAATATGTAAATTATGCCATTATAATATGAATGAATACATAGGCAAAAAATTTATAGTGTGTTGAATTATGTGATGTTCTATTAAGATTCAACTATATAGTTTTTGAGTCAAACTCATTGATTCATATATTCATAAGTAGTGGTTCACAAGAACCCATCTCCCATGAACATGACTAGTCCTCTTAGCACTTATTGCATCTACATAATACTTATGAGGATGAAATATTAATATGGGTGACATTCCAAAATAAATCTCGATGCTTAGAATATTGCCTACATATATGAAATATTAAACAAACCATTCACAATTAAAAATTAAAAATACTTATAAATCTCTACTCATTAGCTAATAGGCTACATATAGTGTGAGATTTGAACCTAAAACAAGTATCATGTTTGCAAACAACTATTGAGTTGTCGAAAATGAAGTTTCAACTGTCATTAAGTGGTAAATCAGTTGTCATTTAATGGTAAAAGCTTCAAAATATCAAGTGAAAACCTCTAAAATCTCACTTATCATGTAAAAGTCAGATAAATATTGATTTCCAACTAGATGGGAACATTTGATTTCCATTTGTAATATTTTTTGTCAATTTGATGGGAACTTTTCTTTTCATTTGCATTACTTTATGTTTTAAATTTGCATGCAAATATGTCAAAATCATATTATACCCAATTTTTTTAAGAAAAAATCTAAATTCATCTTTAAGTGAAAAAAAAAACTAGATATGTCTAAGTTTATTTCATTACATTATTTAGCACTCATTATTCATTATTTAATCCAATCACATACAACTAGAACTTACAACACATTGCATCCATATACATCCATGCACAAACACATCCTCTCTAACATATTAACATAAAATTTGTTTAAATACAAGTGCTAGTAAAAAACAAATCAAACCAAATCTTGGTTTATTTAATACAAAACTCCCTAGAGAGGCTCAAATGTGCCATCTAGATATTGTACGGAAGGTGGACACTCCAAACTCTTTGGAATGAATAAGTTTGGTAATTTGCGTGGCAATGTCTACCCAACATACAAAATGGTCATTTGACTGTATTTATTAATTAATTAAAAATAAGAAATGCATTGTTTCTTTATTTTTAATTAATTAATAAAAATAGTCAAATGAACATTTTGTATGTTGCATAGAGAATTTGCATTTGTTCTCCTTAGTAATCGTCCTCTAATGAGACTTATGTATTTGTCAGTTTGTCAGAGTTTTTTTTCACATGAAGGAGTAAAGGTGGACCCTAACAAAATTAAGGGTATAATGGAATGGCCTATTCCAAAAACCATTAAGAAACTGAGGGGTTTCTTTGGATTGACAGGATACTATAGAAGATTTGTGAAGAATTATGGTCGAATAGCAGCACCTCTCACCACTCTATTGAAGAAGGATTCTTTTCATTGGAACGATTTTTCCAATGTAGCATTTGAGAGATTGAAGGAGGCTATGTGTACAAATCCAGTGCTTGCCACTCCCGACTTCACCAAGGAATTCATTGTGGAATGTGATGCTTCAAGAAATGGGATAGGAGCAGTGCTCATGCAAGAAGGGTGACCAATTACTTTTGAGAGTCATCAATTAAAAGGTAAGAATCAACTAAAACCTATTTATGAGAAGGAAATGCTAGCAATCCTCCATGCAGTGAAACAATGGAGATATTATCTATTGGGTAGACACTTCAAGGTTAAGACAGATCATGATAGCCTAAAATATTTTTTGGAACAAAGACTATCTTCTAAAGAGCAACAAAAATGGGTCAGTAAGATGTTAGGATATGACTTTCAGATTGTATATAAGAAAGGGAAAGAAAATATTGTTGCAGATGCACTTTCAAGGAAGGATGAGAAAGATGAAGACTTATTGTGTGCCTTTTCAATATTACAAGAAAATTGGGTGGAGGAAGCCAAAGCAGAGTGGAAAAATGATGTTGCGACAAGTAATCTCATCGAACAATTAAAAAGTGATCCTAGTAGTTCAGATAATTTTTGTTGGAAGGGAGATACTCTTTGGTATAAAGAGCATTTGTATCTCTACAAGAATTCCACAAGATTCTCATAGAGTTGCATGAGTCTTCAGTGGGTGGTCATTCAGGATTCTTGAAGACATATCATCGAGTCAAGCAAGAATTTTTTTGGGAAGGCCTAAAGGGTGATGTTCAAAAATTTGTGGTTGAATGTTTGGTTTGTCAAAGGCATCAAGGGGAGACAATTAAGACACTAGGTCTCTTGCAACCCTTATCTACTCCTAGCCAGTGTTGGGAAGAGGTATCCATGGATTGCATCACAGGGCTTCCCAAATCTAAAGGTCATAATGTCATCATGGTGGTAGTTGATCACCTCACTAAATATGCACATTTCATTGCATTATCACATCCTTTTACAACAAGTGCAGTGGAAAAATATTTTTTGGAGAATATCCAAAAGCTACATGGTACACCTAAGGTTATTGTTAGTGATCATGATCCTATCATCACTAGTCACTTTTGGAAAGATTTATTCTCATGTTTGGGTACTCATTTGGCTCATATCTCTTCATACCACCCTCAATCAGATGGGAAAACTGAGGTTGTTAATAGGTGTTTGGAAGGATATCTACGTTGTTTCACTTTAGAGAAATAGTCTTAGTGGGTAGATTGGCTACCACTTGCAGAATGGTGGTATAACACTTATTTTCATAGCTCATCAAAAATGTCTCCATTTTTGGCATTTTATGGATATCATCCTCCTTCCATCACATCATCAATAAAGGTGCCCCCAAGAGTTCAAGCAGTAGAAGACCACTTGCTTCATTAACAACAAGTACTTTTAGGACTCAAGGAGAATTTATCCATGACACAAAATTGAATGAAACAACAGGTAGAACAACATCGTAGTGAAAGAAGTTTTGATTTTGGGGATTGGGTCTTCTTGAGATTGTAGCCTTATAAGAAAATCTCACTAAAGCAACAAAAAAAGAATAATAAATTGTCCTCCAAGGTATTATGGTCCATACCAAATCATGCAAAAGATTTGTAATGTTGCCTACAAGCTTGAGTTGCCACCAACATCAAAGATAGATCCATTTTTTCATGTTTCCTGTTTGAAGAAGGTCATTAGGCATAATATTCCCACTCAAACAACACTACCAGAGCTCAATGAAGAAGGAAGAATCATTTTGGAACCAGAGTGCATTCGTCAAACACACACAAAGAAGTTGAGGAATGGGACTCTCACTGAGTATCTCATCCAATGGAAGAATTTACCAGTTGAAGATGCCACATGGGAGGACGAGGAGTTCATTCAAAAGTATCCAAACTTGATTAGCATTGAGGACAATGCTTCTTTGAAGAAGGGGGCATGCTACGCCCTTAATATTAGTGTACATCGGGTTGTGAATAGTCGGCTTGTGGCTATCTTAACTCTCTATTAAGTCATATTATTATTAGTATATTGTTATTTAGTTATTTAGGTTAGCCTAAGACATATATAGTTGTGTCTAAGTTGGCCTAGGTGATATCCTAGGCATAAATAGGTATATATAGGAGGTTGTGAGTCTTATTTTATCATCAAGTTGTGAAGTGTGTTCTCAATAGAGATATTTGGAGGTTTGCCCCCTCAAAGTGGCTTGTTATTCTCAGTTATTATCAAGTATTTGTAGAATATTCCATATCATATTCTTCTATTGTGTAAGTTATTTCATAACAGTTTTCCAAATAAATCTGATGTTCCATTGTGTATGGTGTTATTTTGTTTCAGTTTTTGTTATTTGCTTCCACACAAAATCACTTTAACATATTAAATGCTAATAAGGTTAATGTGGATCTAAATGTTAATGAGTGTTTTGATGTTTTAATAGACAACTGATTCACCCCCTACCCTGGCCACCCTCCTGCTCTCAGTTGTCTTGTGCATTCAACAAAAACATGCAAAGAATTGAGTGACTTATTTTTGAAAAATTTCCATTCACCTAATGTATGAATAAAAAACATAAATAAAATATTGAGATGAAAAAATTGAGGAATTAGTAAAATATGATGAAAAATGATTTAAAAGGGAGGTTAAAAAACTAGAATAAACCTTTATATTTTAGTGCTTACCACTCACATTATAGTAGAAGTAGATAAAAATATTTCCTCTTCATATAAGGATGGTAGAAATGATCACTCTAATACAATCCTAGTCAGATATATGGGAGAACAATTAAGTAAGAAATGATGAAATTGGTTTAATTTCAAATTAGATTTGGAAAATAAAATCCATTTTGTCACCATCTTCTTCACATTGGTTCTCTAGCTATGTGTGAGGGGATGGAGGAAAAATTATAGGTGGGGAAGAATGAGGAGGTGGAGGAATTGGAGTATGATGTGGTGGGTTGGGAATTGGAGGAGGAGTGGGAGTATTTCAATGGTGAGTTGTGTGGAGGAGAGTTATGAGGAGAAGATTTATGGGGGGGGTGGGCGAGTTATGAGGAGGAGAGTGAACAAAAGGCTCTCTCTCAAAGGATGAAGATCAACATTGAGATGAGGAAGGAGATGAGAACATTGCATTATTGATATTTCTTGAACTAGGTGGTAAATGATAGGATTAGGGGTATCTGTTGGGACATTGTGAGTAGGAGGTGGAATTTTTTTATGTTTTGATAAGAATGTGGCAAGGGTTTTGAGGTTAATGGTAGGATAGTAGAGGGAATGACAATAGTGGTAGGAGATAATCAAGCAACATAAGTGAAGGGTAGGGATTGAAAGGGTGGAAAATAGGGGCAAGAGGTAAATCAATTGACTAAAGGGACATGATTGTAGTTAAAATGAGGAATGAAGAGAGACATACATGGTACAAATGTGGGTTATATGAGAAGGACTAAGCATAAAAATTTAGGTGAAGGAATATTAAGTGGTAGGAAAAAGAAAAGAGGTTGGCTAGAAAAGAGGAATTAAAGTAGTAGAATTAGACTATAAAGGGAGATGAATGTGAATAATATATCCTCTACCTTGCAATATCTCTAGCTCCCCATGATGGGTGATGATGATATTTTTCAAGGAGTATGTGAGTGATGAGATTTAGGATTAAATGGAATTATTAGGTAGGCTATTTTGGAGGAGAGACAAATGGTGGTCAATTTTGGTGAGTGACAAAACTAGCATCATCTATTGGGGGTTCATTATCAAAGTGGTCATCATTGTGAGACATGTAGAGTGAGACATCATGTGGGGTGGATGATAATGGAGGAAGGAAGGAAGGGTAATGAAAGAAGGAAGAGTGAGGAAGATACATGGATAGGCTTAGATGAGGGTTCCTATAAGAGATAATGTATGAGGAAGGGATAGTCAAAGAGGGAAGGGTATCAATTTCTATTGAAGAACAAAAAAAATGATTCATTCTTATATACTATAGTAAATTTGAGTAGAAAAATGTAGAGGTTTTAGTTTGGGTGAAAATAAAAGAAAAAGATAATAGTATACTTAGAAATGGACACTAACCTAATTGTGATAAGGTCTATATGTTGTGACTATGTTTATGTTTACTCAAAAAAAATTTGTTGAATGATGAAAACATTTAAAAATCAATATAAAATTAACTAATTGGACATTAGAATGAGAGTTTTTCATTTAGAGAGAAAAATTCTTTTGATGATGAAAAAATGAACAAATAATGAAGGTTAGGATTCACATCAAGTTCACTACAAATATATATAGAAAATAGATAGCCTACATATTTTAAAGGCAAGAAAGTATTTTCAATTGTCTATATTAGGATTCAAAAAGCAATCTATCATAAATAGGTTGACTTAAGTTAATGCAAACACAAACAAATTCTCTACCAATTAATTAACAAATTATTTTTCTTTCTAGTTAGATTGCTTAACATGTCTTACTTAAATTCAATCCTTAATCTAAATGAGATTTCATTGAGAAATGAAACAAGAAATTAGGTGATCTACTAGCTATAAAATTTATGAATGACAAGATTGTTTAAAGATATTTAAATAAAAAGTAAAATAATGAAATATAGAAATTAGATAAGCTAGTTGCTGGTAGGAAGAACAAAGTCTAGTTTTTATAAAAGTATGTTGGCACCCTTGTAGAGTGGAATAATACCGTTATTACATGCAATATTTAAAAAAAAAACGATATAGATAGCAACAAACAAAAGAGTGCAAATTTTTTGAAGAAATGAAGAATAGAATAAGGGTCCTTGTAAATGTGTAAGAAATGTGGTTTCAAAACAGTTCACACCCGTTCTCTGTACTTCCACATTTTTGAAGCATGTCTACCACAGCAGTTGCAACTAAAACATCTGACAAAACTGCTTTATCCTTTATGCTTTGATGGACGTCCATACCCTATTCCAAAGCTCCCATTTCATCACAGGCTAGGAGGATGCTGACAAAGGTTACAGAGTCTGTCTTTACATCTGCCAATTGCATTTGCTTGAAAGGTCCTAAAGCCTTTTAAAAAGATCGACTTTGTGAATAATCTGCAATCAGGGCATCCCATGAGAACGCCTTTCTTCAAGGCATTCTGTTAAACTTGTCCATGCTTCCACATTTTGTGTATCCTGCAATCATGGCAATCCATGAGATCACATTTCTTTTAGGTATCATGTCAAATAGTTCACGCCCCTTGTCTGTGCTTCCACATTTTGCATACATGTCTACCAGGTTAGTTGCAACTACAGCATCTGAAAAAATTCCCCTGTCCTTTATCTTTGACAGATTCCATACTCTTTTCCAAAGCTCCCATTTTGGTACAGGTAAGGAGGCTGCCGGCAAAGGTTGCGAAGTCTGGCTTTACACCTGCCAATCGCATTTGCTTGAAAGTTCCTAAAGCCTTTTCAACAAATACATTTTGCGTATATCTTGCAATCATGGCATTCCATGAGACCACAGTTCTTTAAGGCATTCGGTCAAACAGTTCGCATGCCTTGTCTATGCTTCCACATTTTGTATACATGTCTGCCAGAGTGTTTTCATCAAACAAAATTCCTCTATCCTTTATGCTTATATGGATAGCTATACCCTATTCCAACGCTCCCATTTCAGCACAGGCTAGAACTATGCTGGCATATGTAAGCTGATCCGGCTGGAGGTTTCCATATGGTGACAGTGCGACTGCCTCTTTCATGGCAGTGGCTATCCAAAAAAGCAGAGTTAAGCTGACTCTTTTTTACTATTCAAATTTAAATTTCATTGAAACAGCGGGAAATTTAGGCGGGTTTTGGACTTCAATTTTGAAGCGTTGGATATTAATAAAAGCGGGTGGCAGTAGACATTAAAACTGCAGAGTTGCTTGGAATTTGCTGACTACGAACAGTACTGCCTTGACTTGGAATTCGCTGCCGAGTTTTCCAACTACAGACAGTACTGCCTGACAAAAACCGTTATATTATAAATTGCAGTTACGGGGCTTATGGTATGCGTGATGATGGGCATGGTATGGGGCGGCGCATTCCTGGGGGCTAGATAGCCAGCGCCCATCGATAGTGCTGCATCGTTTTCAGTGCGGGCTTTGGAAACTATGCTATTGTACCCTGAATTTTACCCCTGGCAGATATCGTCAGCGCTGCATATTTTCAAACAACGTTATCTTTTTTTTAAACCATTTTTTTTAATGCCTTAATAAGAGTGTTTTGATTTTTTATCAGGAGTGTAGGTAAATGATTTTTATATTTATTTTATTCAATTTTTAATATGAAATTTAAACTGTAACATTTTAAAATAAATTTAATATATTTATTTTACATATGTATTTTTATTTATTTAAAATATGGAATAAAAATTAATTGATATGTAAATTTTTTTAGTGTAAATTATAAATTGTAAAATATAATATATAATATAAAATATAAAGTTAAATGTTGAATTTTAAATCTAATAACAAAACTATATTCTTTAAATGTTAAAAAGTATATTTTATATATAGTTTAAAAAATAATATATTAATTAAATGCAAAATAGATAGTAATGAAAATAATAATTAAAAATAAATAAAATTAATTAATTAAATTATTAAATTAATATATATTTAAATAAAAGTAATTGATTTTGAATGGTTCAAATGTTTTTTCAATAAGTTATTTAGTAGCTTTCACTTTCAACTGTATGTTGTGTTTGTTATCTTGTTTGGCCATAGTCGGACTAAAACAAATACAAAAGGTAGGTTAAAAGAAGAGACAAAGATTAG
Organism: Sequoia sempervirens; assembly: GCA_007258455.2. Classification (NCBI taxonomy): domain Eukaryota; kingdom Viridiplantae; phylum Streptophyta; class Pinopsida; order Cupressales; family Cupressaceae; genus Sequoia; species Sequoia sempervirens. Next base: position 186,467 of record VDFB02089320.1, on the reverse strand, counting down.
GTTACAATATCCACATGTTAGGAAAGTAGGTTTGAAATTTTTAGTGAGAATTAATTTAGATTAATAAATGATAAATGAAAATTAATAATTTAGATAAGTATATTTTAATTCAAAGAAAGTAATGAAGAGGATAAAGTTATTTAGATTGAGGATGTGGAATATTTTTTTTCATCTTAAAATATAAATGTTTTTTTTATCAAATGAATGTTTTAGATTCCTTGTTGATTTTCAATGCAGTCTAGAGTTGATTTCTTTATCAGATGAATGTTTTGGATTCTTTTTTTGTTTTCAATGCAATCTAGTGTTGATTCTTGCTCTTTGGGTCAAATTGATGACTATAGACATGTCATCTTCCTCCAAATTTGTATATACTTAGTGTGTGACTCTACTCTATTATTTATGTCACAAGTCTCTATTTGTTCTATTCTTCCTAGTAATTTGAGCGTTAATAATATATTAGAAATACATGGTAAGAGTTTTTATTTTTTCACAAGGAGACATGTTCTTCTAGGTCAACTCTTTCAAAAGACAATAGACAAGGACCCTAAGATAATATGTGTAGACTTTTTACTCTTTTAGTGCACCAAATCCAAATATTTATGATTAATTACTCTTCAATGCTCTAAAATGAGAGAGGATGCTTTGATGTGTGAGGAGCGTAAAAGAATGCAATTAAATTCCTTCAAATATCAACATGTAAAATCAAATTCTACAAAAAACGGGTTTAGTCAGCTCATGGAAAAGAACTTTTTCTTTTTAGATTGCAAGAATCATAATTGGGTAGTTGTCCCCCTATAAAGTGTAGTGCGATTGGTAAACTTTAAAAAAATTTCACGTGATTGGTGATATTTGGTGTGACATTCCCTCTGGTACCACGAGGATGGTGGGAGACTATACCTCATGACCTCTTGATGCAACAGGATGCTTTAGCCAATCAAGCTAGGCCCACTGCCCTAGCTCATGGAAAAAAACTCAAGGGGCTAGTTGGATGGAATTATTTTAAAAAAAATTCAAAGAAAGGGTCAGGTCTACAACTATGGGGTCAAATCTATACCATGGAATAAACTGTAAGGAATGAAATGGTTAGATCAAAATGGCTTACAAATAAATGTAAGTAGGTTTATTGATAGGTGCAATAAATGACAAGTGTAAGTGATTGCATTAGAGTGTGTGCATACAAGAATAATGTAGGTGCTAAGTATGTATAAATATGTGTCTATAGGGATAGGCTAAGGCTAGGGAAACACACCCATCTTTGCACAAGATTGCACCATTTGTTGATATATACAGTATTAAAATATTTTCTTAAAATAGGCATAAAATTAAATGAGAAATGACATGGGTATTGCTAATTTCACCATTACATTTTTTCCCCACTTAAGTTGCATATAATCTAAATTATCATTCATCTCAAATTATGTAACATAAACAACATGGATGATAAGTAAATAATCAAACATCAAAGTCTATGAAAGAGGGTCCTATAAAGTCAGGACCTTGCAAGGATGTGATCATGTTGGTGTCTCCTTTAGTATGTTCTCTTCATATAGACCTATAAAACTAAGAAATATTGCACAATGCATATTTTTTGTCTCACAAGTGAAAATTAAGTACAAAATAAAAGCTTTGCAACTATTTAGGAAATAGGAACAACAAAAAATGAGTAAAATTAGAGATTTTATTTTGTTTAGAAAATGATAACGGTGTGAACTTGGTATGGTAACTATGGGATGACAAGGTGCATGGAGCATAAGGCATGGCATATAATATTGATCCATTTTTTTCATGATGGCATGAGTCTCTGTAGCACTTGTCACTAATTGAAACTCAACATAGGAATGTAAGTGACAGTATATGGCCTCTTTAATTGGTTGCATCAATAGGATGCAATGAATTGAATGAGAGTGAAAACTATACATGAAATTAAATGTAATATATAGATAAGAATGTGAGCATGTGATAGTAATAATGGATACATCATGTGATAAACATTACTAACATTGAGAATTATAAAGAATAATAGGCATATATTGGTTGGAGGTATGATGTAAAATGTAAAATTACCTTCAATATGGGAAATAAAGATGGTGATGTAGCCCTTAATGGCTAGAAACATCCATTTACTTATATGATACATTCCTTCCTACAAAATATTATTGCAATAACATAAATATAAAAAGATATAATCTATAAATAGAAACACAAAATTATAGTGTTTCAAATGATAATTCGTCATATAACAAATCATGCCTCTTGAGGACAACTTCTTAGACTAATTTTCACTATAATGGTCGCAGGATGCACCAATCTACTATCAATAGCTATATTTATACTAATACTACCCAATACTTCTTACCTTTAAACATGTAAGATAAACGTAACCCAAAAATGAAATTACAAAACATATGCATTTAATGCTTTAATTGATTCTACATTAAAAAAAAAAAAACTAAGAAGAAATAGTTAGCATTATGGGTCATAACATGCCTCCCCCTTAAAAATATTTGTCCTCATAGCTAAATATGAGGAAACTATTGTTATAGTTGGAAGATGCATTCCCATGTCACATCTTCTAGATACATAACATGCCATTGAATTAGGACTTTTGTTGATGGTGTGGCTACATGAGGTAGATGATGGTTAAGAATAGATTTAGGTGTCAAGGATATATTCCTCTATATCAAGCTAAGTTAAGGTAGATTAAGCATGGATATATTTGTCTAAGAGCCTTATTCAAAATAAAAAACACAAAAAAATAGAATAGATCTTTGAAGAGATGAAAATCCAATTTGTAACCTCGTAAACCTAAAACCAATGACTTGCACAAAGGTACATAGGTTCCACAAAGAGCTTGGGTTTGATTTCTAATAAGATTTCATCTCCAAGGATACCTACTTGTATAGATGGGGCGAAAATAAACCATGCCACCAATGACAAGTTTGTTGGTAGTGTTGCTCAACTTGTTACCTCGTGCATTTTGGTGCTATGTACATAGTATTTTTTGAGTGAAGAATTGTGTCACTTGTGCAAAAGGTAAAAACCATTACATCAACATAATTCATAGAAACATGTGTCTAAAGAGAGACGGTGGAAATGAATTATAGACTACTTAATGCATTAGCTTGATAGTACTATAATAATTGTATTATACTAAATACAACAACCATAAATGAAAATATAATAAATAAAATAAATAATATATATTATACATGAACCTAAATTTGACAATCAACCCTCCACTGTCAAGCCATTTTTTTTTCCAACTACTTGGAATAACGCTAACGCAGGCATCAGATTTTGCACCGCCGATGGTGTGATGGTTTCTGTAACGCACTGGTTTTAAAGACTCTCAGATGAGAAAACGTGAAATGTTTTACCACTTCTTCCATATCATTGGGGATACATTTGGCCTGTTTATAATCAGGGGGCTGTTGCTAGTTATTCATGGAAGGTTTCGTTTTCATTGTATGTTGGTTATTTTATTTGTTGCCATAATCGCGACTCATAATAAAGACAAACGGTAAGTTTAAGAAAAGACAAAAGATTAGTTACCACATCCACACATGAAGAAAGTAGGTTTGAAATTTTTTATTCGGTAATTATTTTCTTTTACCTAATGCATATCACTAAATAATTATCGTGAAGAAATATGAGGATATATCAATTATTTCAACGTTAATTTAAGCAATCTAATTAAATGTATATAAATAAATATAAATTAGTTTGGTTTAATAAATGATAATGATGATTGATAAGTAAGTGTATTTTAATTTTAAGAAAGTAATGAAGAGGATAAGATATTTAGTCTGTGAAGATTATTGAATATTTTTAGTTTCTATTTTCAAAATGAAGGTTCTTTATTATATGAATGTTCTAGATTCTTTGTTGATCTACAATGCAATCTAGGATTGATTCTAATTGTTTGGGTC
>VDFB02089320.1:102736-182438 GCA_007258455.2 Sequoia sempervirens | reverse complement strand
TGTGCCAAAAAGCCATACTGCTCCTACAGATTTTAGGGAAACAACCAAGAAGCTTAATGCTAGTGGACCATCATTAGGTTAAGTAGGGGGCAGATGATGAGCTTAAGATATGCTCATAATTTGAGTATCATGATGTACTTTTAATATCTCTACTTTTGCTGCTATTGGATGTTTTAACTCTTTTATTAAAGACTCTTTATCTAAAATGGGTAGTATCCTATAGCAATATATTCCTACATTCCTATAGCCTAAACATCTCCATGTGTCTTATTAATTACCTTGTTTTGACTTCTCGAGTGACTGATATAATTCATATGTTTTTTTGAATAATGGGATAGATTTAATATATGATTAATGAATGGATCGTGTTGTTTGCCACAAATGCTTTCTTTTGCCTTTGTCGCCTTGTGCATCGCAGGTTCTTGAAGGGAGCATGAACAAGTCAAGCGCAGTAGACTTCGGCTTTGCAGTAAAGTCCATTTGCAGCATGGTGTCGAGGAAGTTGTTGTAGTGAAGACTCTTTGTCTGGGTTGTTGGGAAGAAACTTAATGATCATTAATCTGGAAATTGTGGAATGCTAAATTCTCTGGATCATGTTGAATGGCTATGTTTTTCATTTATGAGAAGTTTGTTCCTTAGTTTCAGGATTCATTTATGTCCACGTCTTTCTTTGTTAAGTTAGGTAGTTAGTTGTTTTTCTAGTTTAAATAAGTGTTCCTCCTACGCGAGTGAGCAAGTATAATTAGTGTAGCAAGCATAGCATGTAAGAGTTAGTATTATGATAGGAGACAGAGTTTTGTGTTAGTTCTCATATGAGCAAACAATGTATATCATTTTGAGCTATGAATAAAAGCAGATGAAGTTTTGAGTTCAACCCTTGCATAATTAGTTGATGCTTGCTAAGGGGGCCCACTTAGTAAGTATCTGTAGTTAGTTAGTTAGTTGTTTATTTTCTGTTGATCATAAGTTAGAATTTTTTCTTGAAGTTTCAGTGCAAACCCAGTCTTATATTGTTCCTGTAGCATCGGGAATCCATCCCTGTGTTTGTTCCTGTAGCATAAGGCCAGTTCATAGTTTGTTTCTCAGTTATAGTTGTTATGGTTTCTTCTTTGATTAAGTTTATAAGGCCTCACATTACATTCCTATAGCATAAGTAGAATTCCTTTCACACATTTATTTTTGGTAAATCATGACTAAAACGGGTTCTTAGTGCACATACAGTGTCGCTCCATTTCAAGTATACATTCCCTAGTTTGACAAAGTAAATGAATGACCATAAGAAGATGTTAGTCACCTGCTCGAATGTCCAATTCCCAGGTTAGTATTTCCCGTGACTTTTATATCCTTTTGTGGGGGCAACCAAACACCATAACACCAAGATTTTTACATGGAAACACTGTTAGGGGAAAAACCACAGTGGATGTTAGTCAACAATATATACTTTGTTTAAAGTATGAACAAAAGGGAATGCACTTGCATTCAAGCACATTGCCTAGAGCTCACTGCTCAAAATAAGAAAGGCTCACTTCCTTACAGAATATTTGGGAATGCAACAAAAAGGTTGAACTGAGAAAATAGCATCTCCAAATGCTTGGATTCAGTTCCAATGAAGCTCAATTAAAATGATCTTCATCCCTTTTGACTGATTTTGTTTTTCTACTCTGCTCTACTCTGCTCTTCTTTGTTTTATTCCCTCCTGAAACCTTTCTAATACTCACACACACATCTACTCTTCTTTACTCACATTTGCACACTTTCAAACTTCTTCACATATTCAAAAAGAATGACCGATCTCATATATATATGCTAACAAGATTTCATTTCTATATGTTGGCTTTACATAAGGTGTAATGTTCATCCACATGTCAACTCAAATCACCAATTAAAATTACTGCGTACCCACGCAAGTCAGCTAGACTATAGTAGGGACCCAAATCAAAATTCCCAACACAAGAAATATTAAAGCAACTACTCCTTATACATCTGTGACACACTATATGTACTCCAGGTCAGCCATAATGAGAAAATAATCAATAAATCATTCTACCGAATCTCCAAATTGGTACATAGATCAATGCAACATTGTAAAACTTACCAATAAGGTATCATACATGCTTAGCAAGCCTCCATGGGAATCCACAACACAAAATAATGATCTGGTGAAGCATACAGATTGACTGACTAACTGGATATCCTATTCTTCATGCTTTCTGCTGGTAACACATTGTCTTCTACTTTTTTTGCTGGTATGAGCTACATCTAAACTGTGGACCACACTAATGAATCTAGTTGCCATCAATGACAACACTAGAATCCATAAATGATCTCCCAAGCCATATTCCAATAGTAAGAAGCAACATGCTATTATTCTTTCTTTGAATGAGGCTGAGTATCGAGTGGTTGTTAATGCCACTACTGAGGCTATTTGGCTTTAGAATATTCTCATTGAGTTTGAATTCACTATTCCATGTCTTATAGTCATTCATTGTGATAATCAGAGTGCCATCTAAATCTTGAAGAATTTAGTTCACCATTAGCGGACCAAACACATCAAGATTCATATGCACTATATTTGGGAGCTGATACAAGAGCAGGTTATTGATTTGTGGTATTGTCTACAACACAACAGGTTGTAGATATCTTCACCAAACCCTTCATTGAGAGTATATATCATCATTTGTGAGCTCTCTTGGGGGTATGGAATATTTCATATAAGGAGGTCACTTGACTTATTCGTTCTCTCTTTTGGGGGGGGCTTTTTCCTCACTCAAGGTTTTTCCCTTCTCATCTTCTTGAGTGTAGTTTTTTTTTTGTTTCATCTCTCTTTTTGGGGGGATTTTTTTCCCAGGTGGTTTTCTCCTTTTCTCTGCTTTATGAGAGATTAAATTGCATTTGTACATAGGTATCTAACATGGCCTAGTAGTTGGGACCCATATTGGATTATTTTCTTATGTCCATTCTCCCTAAGTTGCACTTAAGGGGGGGTGTTGGTGTAATTAAAAGTGTTGTACCTTGTCCTAGGTCATGATTACACCTTAGTTAAGTTTACTTAGGGGCCACATAGGAGGTAGTTGGATAATTTCAACTTTTGGTGGACTTATCATGTTATTACTTTATCACATCCACCTTTCATGGACATATCATGTGATTACGTCTCCACCTTTTATGGCTGATCCACCATTTGTGGTGATTATCACCTTATCACTTTTTCACTTTAGGAGGAGTGATAGATTTTCATAGTTGTCTCATGTCATGGGATTATGACACTTTTCATAATATTATGCCCTCCTATGTTCTCACCTTGGATATATAACCAAGGGGTCTCCTATGTACTTTTTCACATTATATTCTATTTGCATCATTGACAGAATACAGTTTATTCTTGTCATATTGTTTCTATCTCTATTATGCTTGTGCTTTCTATTAGGCCTCTAGATCCTGGGTGGCTACCTTCATAGCCAATGCTTACAATTAGCCATGATTACATTATGACATATGACAAACTCACCAAATTACAATAAAATTAGGCCCCACAAAATGGGATGCCCACCTACACCAATTTATCATACAACTACCATACATGACTCTTACAGTTGTTATAAACCATCATGGAAAGTTGTCATAGTTTTTCATAATTTATGACAAGACCTTATGATAATTACCACTGTTATAGCTCCAAATTTTTCCCCTCAAAAGTGGACACCTACCTCCTTTCAATTAGCTTTCAAAATATAAATGTCACCTTCCATGTGGGATGCCACATCACCAGTGGATCCCACAAAGTGCCACAACATTAGTAGGAAGAATAAATTAGGATAAAATGAATAAATAATCAATGAAATTAAATGCTAGGACTTGCACATGTTGAGACAACTTAATCCCAACAACAATCAACAAGCATATAAAGCTCAATAGCTTAATTTTAGGAAGTAACATCTCCATATATGTTCCATACATGATAGTATTCATATACTAGATGTACTAACCTCATAATTATTTTCCCACCCATATTACATTTAAAAATTGAAATTAGTAAAGGAAAAGATGTCTATATTTTTGGTGCCTTAATGGTTCATGTTGGTGGTTGGGTATAGTTGTATCAGTATTAGTACCTAGTTCATGAAGGTTTTCACCCAATCCTCTTTAACATAGACCTAATAGGTGAAACATGTCTACTTTGGTGGCATACATTCACCATTCATGAATTCTCCACTTTACTAAAAATTTAGAGTTTTGATGTGACCAAACTTGCCTCTACTACACTACTATTATAGAATTATTTAGGATGTTGTTGGGAAACTAAAAATTTCAAAAAAAAATATTATTGAGATTTAAATTGGATTAGTTCTATATATTAATTTTTGTGTGTCTTTTAGGCCACTAAATGGATTAGTTGGTGGAAAATTAGGGGCCACTAATGTTTGTGTTAAATTTCATTCGTATTCTCTTATGTAAAAATCCTATCATATCTCATGAACCAAGGGATTATCATTTAAAATGATTTTCCACCTTTTCTAAAACTCCCATAAATCATTGAACCATATATGTCTTGGATCATTGAGTGGTGCTTATCTTTTAACAGTTAGAAGATCACTAGGACTACATAAAAACATAAAAAATATCAAAATTGATAAAAGTGAGATGGTCAAAACAATTTAAGGGAATTATTATTTGTTGGAATTCCAAATAGGTTGAATATATTAAATGTAGTGAAGGATTCACTAAATTTTCCATAAAGGGTAGGATTATTGATATACAAAATTATGAATAGTAGAGATGGACATGATTCCATAAGAATCATTCAAGATAGCACAAGAAAACATTAAATTAGGGATATCCTACAAATCACAAGAATGAGGACTTAAAGGAGTCACAAAGGATAATTTATAGGTTTTGATGAGTATTACCATCCTGAGTGGAACTAGAGAATGGTGTATGCTACATTGTGCCTTGTATACTAACCAAAGGGTGGACTAGTGCAAAGAGTTAATCTAAGGCTAATATAAGGAACACAATGGGTGAGGAATGGTTGATAACAGTATTGATATTAGTACTTGAAATATAAATATAGAGTCACAAATATGAATAAAGGGGATCTATTATTAGGTAGAAAAATGTGTAGCAATAAATTAGGAAGAAAAAATTATTGCAACACTAAGATTTATCATGAGAGACATATATGATAGTGAAAAAGGTAAATATTGTGGCTAAATAGGCATGCCTTAGGGGGGCACAATGAAAAAGGATCATCGAAGAAGTGTGCATTTTCATGCTAATGAGTAGTGACAAAAATACATATAAAAATACTTTACTAGAGGTGGTTGGATGGTGGTGCATCCAAACCCATGTGAGAAGAGGAAGAAGAGGAGATGAAAACAAAATTATTTGAGGAACCATGACCTCACAATGCAATCCTCTAGATAGAGTGAAGGTTTTGAATATAGGTGGAGGATGATTAATTATGACTCAAGAGGCTTCAATAAGAGGAGAGTAGTTGTGCTTGAATACAAACATCTAGTAAAGGGAGCAATCATGAATATTACACCTCATGTTCAAAAGGGTAGTTTTTCCACTTATTGTCATTGACCAAAGGCTCACATTTTAATAAGAGAGTTTGATAAAAGAGATATCTCAAAATCCAACAACGATCCTAATAAACTAGAAAATAAGGGTGGTTATGCCTAGGATTTATAGAGTTTTATCTTTAGAAGGATGCATATGAAGGAATCCATGTGAAAAAGGAGGAAGTGCTCATTATATTTTTGTAACATAAGATGGATTTTAATTCTTGAGGTGTGTAGAAATAGATGAAGGAATACAAATTAATAGAGAGTACATAGTTGCATAAAGTTCAATGTATTAGAAGAAACTCATTCAATAACCATAATAGTTTTAATTTTACACAATCTAAAATAACAATAACATAGATGGTTATCTTGGTAAAGTAACTATCTAGACTTCTTTGCAAGTTTTTAGATGTGGGATATCCTTTGGATCATGGTGTTAAATTTTTTTATAAAAATTGGTGTGATTGGTGAGGGAATTCAACTATGTCCAAAGAACTAATGTTATGGGTAGGCATGTTCAAATTTTGGTGAATAATTTAGGAGTTAAGTTTATTTTTTACATGAATTTGAGCATGAATATTGTAGATTTAGTTAACTTGAGAGTTAGTGGCCATCATTAAATTTTTAGGAATTTGTAGAAGTGAAATGATTAAAGGAAGCACCCTTTACATATGTTGTAATTGTTCCATCCCATTAGTAAAAGACATGATTTATTTTTTTCTTAGTTTCTTTTTGTGAATGAGTGTATTTTAGGCTATGGATTACATGTCCCTTGATTGGAACCCTAGGTATGGTTGTGTCATTTTTTCCCATTAATTGCATTGTATTTGACAAGTTACTTTATCAATTTAAAAACTCAAATTTCCTACTCATGAGGCTAATTTTTCATGGAATTAGACCTTTACCATATTACGTCACATGTCACAAACTTAAAGTTGATTATATAGGATTATGCATTTATAATCCTTGATAATTTTATCATAAAAAGATAATTGTTATATTGGAACATCTTATTACAACTTGTCTCTATATAAAAGTACAAGAGAATTAAGTTTTAGGAATTCTATTGATTCCTTTGTATGTTTTTCAATATTTGTATATGAGAAAAGGGTCTTAACTACTACTAAGTAATTTGATGATCTTCCCTTGACCATATAATAGGGCTACACCAATATTTCTTTTGAAAAAATTACTAAAGATAACAATGTACCATTGAAGGTTGCATCACCAATAGACAAATTTGTTATAGGATGACTAGATTGCTTGATAAAGAAAAGTTTCTTAGATGAGGCTTTGTGGTGTAGTCATGTCCCAAATCAATTGGGTCATGTGTTAGCTTCATTAGTCATGAATCTCAAATCTAGAAGAAAATTTGTAATTCCTATTATCAATTAGAGATTTGACAATAGAATCATCATTCATCAAGACAATAAATCAACAAGGAGCTAAACACATATTTCTTTTTTTCCAATTTATTAGTCTCAACTCTATTAATTTCAGTCTAGTTTCATATATTTCTTGATTATTAACTTAGATGTAAATGAAATTAGGGTTTTATATATGAATCCTTTTTATTTCCCTACACTATAGATTTACATAATAGTCAAAATGAGTATAGCAAAGAGAAATACAAGATAACTAAAAACAATCACTCTTCTATGATTAAAGTGTTGTTTCCAACTCCTTTAAAAACCATTTCTTGCATGATACTAAAAGATGAGCTTTCATCTTTGTGTTAGAAGCTTTTAATTATTGAGAGTTAACTAATTTTTTTTATTTGATGATTATTAAAGTCAGCTTAATATAAAAGGATTTGAATTTATTTATTTAATTGCAATTTATGCCATTAGTTATTCATACTCTTTAACACTAAATGATAAGAATAATATTTTTTGGGTAGGGATGGTAAATATCTTGATATTGCAGCTTATTAACATCAAGTACATAAATCATCAAACTATTTTAGCTTGGTCCTAAAGATTTAGGAGTGTCCATCCTATCAAATCTGTTTAAGACTCAAATCTAGACTAGTTTCACATCTTTACACTTGACAAGAACTAGTCCCTAATTAACCTCTTGCAAACTAAATATTCTCACCAATAAACCAACAACTACTTGACAAATAATACATTTTCACTGTTTACAAGCAACTATTACAATCCAACTCAATGAACCCAAAAGAAAATTTAAAAAAAAAAATCCAAAGTACAAACCAACCTGCGTGCAAAACTTTTTATTGTTAAACAACAATAATTCGTTTCATATACAATCAAAGAGCACTAACCTTGGAGAAGCCTTTTAAGGCTTAGTATAAAAATTGCAGCAATCTCACCAAACAAACCATCTAATTAGGGGCTCCACAAACGAAGAGCACCTTAATTACGGAAGGGCTAACCTCCCTAATTAATCCTCAAACGCACAATTGCCAGAGAAAACCCCATTAAACAAACAGGCACATATGAGTTTACCCAACTCTTCTCAAAACTTTCAAAGTACAACTTTGATGAATAGAAATGCCACCACCAAAACATTCATAGTCATGGACGGCCCAAAAACTGTGCCTCTGTTAGAAGCTCCTGGCTTGGCTGCAAGACGCCATGACAATAATCATATACAAAATAAGTTAAAAGTATAAAATTTGTTCAAAATTGACAGCCTTGAAAGAAGATATTATTGAAAAAGAAATATACCTGCAACGCACTGACTAGCTGGCGGAGTGCTGACGTTGCAAGCACGCGGAAGTTGCCGAGCCTCTGTTTGGTTTACTCCTCTGGAATTCTCACCCGTGAACACCTGACACAGACAAGTGGCATTCGTCTTAACAACTGAAGCTAAGGCGCTGCAACATGCCTGGGACGGATCACTGACGTCACCCCCGCCTGAAATGTATTTCACACAAGGTGCAAGGGTCGCAGTCTCATCAGAACAGTCGGTGGGCACTGGCTGTGCATCCATTGCTGTAATTATCAACACCAACCAGATGATCATGCCCATTAAAACCCTCCTCTCTGCCATTGTTGATGATGTAGAAAAACTTGTTGAGGAAAGACAGAAGTCGAACAGATCAGAGAATTGATAAATGTGGGCCTTTTGTAAAGCAATTATTGAAAAGTGGATTGGATATAAGAAGGGATTAAGTAGCCGTTGTGGAAGAGATGGAGCGAGATTTTATGGAGCTAACTGATTTGAGTAATACAGGTTGTTTTTTCTTTTGTTGGTTCACCAAACGTCTCCAACTCCATGTGGAAAGCAAAGTTTGTTGAATTACAGTTTGGGTAAGCCAACGAGGAGAATGCACTATGATTTAAGTAGATACTAAATATATATATACTTTTAGTAGGTACGTTGAATGTCATGAGTTTGTCATTTACGACTATTTAGGTTTTTAAGGTGGTCCTTACTAATTCACAAGGGATTCATGCTACTTGGGTACCTTATTTGATTTTATGTATAAAGAAATAAATGGTTTATATGAATAATTAAGGTTAAAAAATAAATGCAAACAATTAATACAATTCATTTAGATTAATTTAGGTTGGAAGTTATAAATAAATAATAATAAATGTGGCAATTGAGATGAAAGAGGTATTTGGCTTTGACAATATGATGTGAAAAGAATGTTGATGATGTATAAAATTGATTCATCACTATCTTGAAATCTATGCGAAACATTTGAGCAAGCATAGAAAGCCACATGTTATTGTCAAACCATGTAGAAGATGAAGATGGCATCCAACTAGACAATGGCAATAAAGTTAGTACAATGTCATAGGTTCTTATTCACTATACGTATGAATGGCATTGGTGTATTGGTCAAGCTGAAAGATATAACCATCCATTTGTATATCCTCTCCTTGGTTTTAAATATACTCTTCCAAATATCTTTGGGTTGAATTGGTACTCAATGATATCTTATTTTGAGTTTAATCTTCATGAAGAATTGCATACCATGGACCTAGTCGAAAAAAGTGTTAATGCTTGGAAAAATATATTATTTCTTCACTATGATGTTGGGTGTTTGATGTGTGATAGTTGATGCAATCCAACACCGTGTGCATCTTTCTTTGGAGCAAGGATTATTATATTGTCACGTAGAGAAGAGATAGGCTTGATCTTTTCATCATTAGTCAACTCTTTAATTTGACATCAATAACTTCATCATTCTCCCAAATAGATCAATGATACAAAGGAATATTAGGAAGACAACATATAAGAATCAAATCAACTATATGTTGCATTGTGTAGCATGCAAGAAGATCCCTGTACTCTTCAAAAAAATCCATGTATTGTTGCAATAACTTGTCAAGCTACTGCTATATTACACAATTATTTGTGCAACCTACTAATATATGCTTCCTCCCCTAGTCCACTTGAAGGTTTCTTCAAATTATATAAGGATTGTTTTTATTATTCCTTTTCATCTACCATTTTTCTCTTACTAGGACATGCACTTACTAACTCAAAAGATGAAATAAGTGTAAAACCTCCCTTCTATTATTGTTTGTATGTATTTGTACTAACATGTGAAAATAATGATATGATAATGATTATCTAAAACCTTGGTGATGTGAGGGAGAGATATCTCTTGAGAGAGATGGGTTTTATAGAATGTGTAGTAAATAATGAAATAATCACTATCACACAATCAGATACAAGAAGAACATGCTATCAAAGTAAATATGTTGCTTCTACTCAAATTAGAAAATGTATAGGTTACAAAATGGTGATAGAAGTATGAAGTGATAAAATAAAATCCCTATGACAAGAATGAGTGAACAATTCAATGAAATTTACCTATGACTATATATAATATTAATCATTATCTCTTGATATGAAGACACATCTAAAAATATAGGATATATTATAATTAAAAATAATAAAGAAGTTATTTTAGCCCAATTTGAATTATCAATGTATGAATATTCACATTTTTTGTGCTCCTTGATAATTGGTATTCCATTAGATCATTATACCCATCCACATGTGAATTTTTTAAGCTCGTCAAGTATAATACATAAATTTATACATATTCATGCATGGGAACATGCAATGTTATGTGTGGTCAAATGACAAAGTGCAACTAACATAGACTAGAGTGTAAAAGTGTTGGATATCATAGAACACACTATATCTTTAGATGTGTTTATAAGTAAACATCGATTAATCCTAGTTATCTTCATCGAAGATAAAATTCCATTGAGCTACATCTACATTAAGTCACTATTTCCCAATTAATCACAAGTAATAAATTCCTTCTAGGTCCCATTAGTTTTGATTAGCAATGATAATCCTAGTCTCAATACATTGATCATAAGAGTATCAATAATATATGTCTAAAAATTAATGAGATATCGATACTCCCTAGGTATATTTTGTTCATTTGACCTTTTTGAGTAAATAACCCCATCCCTATGCTATGCTACACCTTTTGTATATAGGTTCCTTTTGTATATAGGTTCTCCAATTTGAGGTTACATGACATGAATGTTAGTTAGTGCTTGCTCTAGAATTAGTTGCATGGTCCTATGTATGTTTTGAGAGGAAAGAGATGTACATAATATAATTCCTACACTAATATATGAGAGAAGGTATGTGAAAATAATATAAATATTTGTACTTAGAAGGGAAAATTGATGTATAGCATCAATTATTTCAAGGGTTCTTAAAGAACCAAATCACTGCTATTGAAAAGATCTCTTAAAACACTCGAACTCTCTTCAATACACTTGATTTCAAAGGCCACCAAAACACCAAAAAGTGATTTCAAGACACAAAACTCCTACTGAACCTTTATTACACCTTCAACATCATGGAAATGATAGGATTAAACCAATAAAACTCTCCTAAAACACTGGTTCATCAATTTTTCCAAACACTCACACCCAAAAGGCTTAATTGCTTGAAGGAGCCCAAATAACAAAATCGGGTGTATCTTTTAAACAAGATTGAATATCCACAAAAAAGACGTTTTCAAGAACCCATTATTGAGTAATTCAACATATAAAAAAATAAGATAGGGTTGTTTTGAAAATAATTCCCTTAAAAATGATTGTCTCATTTTCAAGGAGGCCTAATTCAACTAGTTTAGACAGGGGTTTATTGGATTTATGAACTCCATACCTTAAAGCACTTAAAAAACACCACAAAAACATTAATTAAGGTCTAAACAAGCCTTCTAAACTATTTTCCAGCCTCTTCCAAAGTCTTTTCTACAAAACCCAACTTCTAGCCATGCATTCATGTTCAAAAATGATGAAAAATCACTAGGGAAGCAATAGAACTCATGCAAATTAACTTCACCTACACCTACAAACATAAACAAAATTGAAAACACTCAAATATAACCCATTCCACTAGTTTACAAAGGTCTCCATCAGTGGAATGGTGATTTATACCTTTATTTGAATCTCAAACCCTTAAAATGAGGCTTTATGGATAGTTTGCAGAGAAAAGACTTAAACAGGCTTTATAATCAATTAAATCTACTCAAATAAAGTTTTTTTGAATTCTAGCACAATATTCTACAAAAAACCAATAAAGATTGGTGATCTAGTATTGTTGTTCAGGCCGTGCAAAGCTTGTAAAAGCAAGAAAAAACATTGATTTGCAGAAACAGGGTACTTTTATTCAAAATTATTTGAAAATACAATATTCTCTCCTCTCTCTCACCTTCAAAAGGATCTTATAAATATTATATGATAGTTATTTAACTTCCCCTTGAGTTTCCAACACCCAAAAACCTTCCCTTTTCTAAGTGACTCTTCATATTCCACTTTCTTGCATTTTTTGCAACTTTGCATTTTGACAACATTTACAACATTTTTCATTCTTTTACAACTTAACCATAAGACCTCCTAGAAACCTAATAAAATGATTCAAATACATTCAAATATCCCCAAATACGACCTTATTACAATCAAAACATAATAAAGACTCAAATTTTACAAAATGGCCTCATGAAGGCATAAAGTTCACATGGTGCCCTGTACCAAAAATACACCAAAAAAATTATACCATAATGCTATGAATTATGTGGGAAAAATATTTTTACTAATCAAAGGTTACAATATTCTTACACATTATAATATTTTATAATAATATCATCAACCTAAGAATTGAATTAAGTATTCTAGCATAATAGTGCCTACAAAACACCCTATTGAAATCTTCATCTCAAGCTTCTAATAAATAGGAGAAAAAATACACCAAACCATCAAATAGTAATTTTAAAACCATGAGCTACAACCACTTAAAATGTGGTACCCAAAACCCTATTTAGAAATCCAACACTCAAATCCCAAGATGAGTCCACAAGCTAAAGATAACTTTTTTCTTCCAACTTCCATAAGCTCATCATAATCCACTCACAAACTTAGATTTCTTATTTATTTATAATTTACCTATATTCATAATATGCATCATAAGTTGGTCAACAAGTGGAACTCCATCTTATAATACTTTTGTGTGTCATAGTTTTTTCATATTTCAAAATGGGAGGCTCAAATTTATGATTCCATCACTTTTTATGTGCAAAACTATCAAGGCTTCCTTTTCTTTAAATTTTATATATCAAATATATTTATGTATCAAACATACCTATAAGTGATGTCAAATAACCTATAATTTTTATTTTGGCCAAAAACAAACTCTATATCCTAGAAATAAAGTATTTCTATTTTATAGTCTAAAATTTTCATTATTCATAATCTTAAAATTAGAAGAAAGGTTGATAAAAATTTCCTCACATTATTTTCAAATACTTTTCAAAATAACAGTAAGTACACACACTTATGAACTAGCTGCTAGGGGTTGACGGGACCATATGTATGAGCATAGCACCAAAATGACTTTTCTATGCTTACTACCCTTAGCAATGCATCTAAAATATTTTGAAGAGTGTTAATTTTTTCCAAAATAACCCTCCCATCCTTTTCTACATCATAAAAAATGGTACTAGACACCAACATGCTTCATGTGTGCATGATAGGTTAGGTGCATTGCTAGACATATGTCAATTTAAGAATCACATATAATTGTAATAGATATTGGAGTTAGCCCCACATTTGAACATGAAATTATAACCTATATAGACTCCTTACAAGCATTAGTAGCTTCTATGTACTCTACTTACCTCATAGACAAAGTGATGAAAACTTGTTGCTTATTCATTCAACTAATAACACCACCAAACATAGTGAAAACACATCCATGGTTTCATCTCCTACAATCAACATCCTCTACTTAATATGAATCCATAAATCCACATATATCAACTAAGAAATTTTCCTCTATAGAATTACCATGATAAAAAAATGGAGGACTCAAAGACAACTCACAAATATTTGAAAATTATCTTCATTGCATACTAATTTACTCATTCAAGAATAGAAATGAAATGGATAAGGACTCCCACTACTCGGTAAATTTTTATTATTACAAAGAAAATACATACATTGAACTCCTAATGGTAGTATCATAAGTTCCTCTACCCATATTCTCCATCTCACATGGATAATTTGAATAGTTATCTATAAATAACTTCATGCTCATTGAAATAGGAACATTTTCAATAGTTCACAAGTTTTCATGTTGAATTTGGCCAACACCAAGTTCACACATTGTCTCTAGCCTAACAAAAAAAATATCTCTATGTCTTCTAACATACATGCCCAAGATGAACCTAGAATCCCCAAAATTCTTTCATACTAAAATATATGTTGAAAGTTGAGACTTCAAATCATAAATCATACCCTTACCAATACTAAAAAATAACATATCATCAATGTATAATGTGATAAAAAGGAAATCATCACTATCCATATTATAATATGTGTAGTGATATGATTTGGATGTTAGAAACCCCAATCCCAACATAAATAAATCAAAAAAATTGTATTGCATACAAAGAGAAATTTTGTAAGTCCTTATAACAATTTCCTCAACTTATAAACTATTTTTTCTTAACCACTTTTGATGTAGTGTATTGATTTTGTGTAATAATTTCTTCCTCAAAATAACTATAAAGAAAATTTATCTTCACATCCATTTTCTTAGTCAAAAGATCAAAATATACTAGTACTATAGATAATAAGAATCAAATAGATGTCAACTTAACAATTGGAGAGAAAATATTACTTTAAAAATCCCCTCAGCCTAGGAATAACCCTCCTTAACTAATCTTTCCTCACACTTTTCAACATTGATATTTGAACTAATCTTTATTTTGGACACCCATGTGTATCAAACGGGTTCCATACATCAATTATAGGTACTAGGTATTGTGTGTCATTTTCCTTTAATATCTAGCCATTTTCTCATCAATGGTAACTTTCTAGGACTCTACATCATCGAATTCCAATTCCACTTTCATAGTTCTAGGCCCATCTAGTATACTAGTAATCAATGAAAAAATGCACCCTCAATTAAAAGGATAAATACTATTTTAGTTGTAGTTTGTCCCAACAAGACCTTGTCAAGAGTTGAATTGGAGGTTCTACCTCCTCTTCAAAACTTTTTGAGCTATCTAATTTCTCCATTCTAACTTCTTCTTTGGATTCTATTTCAACATTTGTGCTCATTGAGAGTATTTGAACCACATATTCCTTTTCATCCTTCTCTAGTTGCAATATTGTGGAATAAGGTCTAAATTTTTAAATATAAAATTTTACTATACAAAAAAGATAGCCATAAATCCTAAATTTTGTAGCTTTTCACACTCATGTCATGGACAATATGGATACATTTTATAGCCTTCTTCACTAATGTTGACCACTTCTCATGGCTAGCCACATGTGCATGACTTACAATTAAAATAATTAAATATGGTTGAATGATTTTTTTAACCAACATCCATATGTGTCTTCTCAATAAGGATTGATTTAAGATTCATTTTGACCGAAAAACCAAACCATGGGAAGTGCTTCTACCCCAAAAATAAATCTAAGTCAAATCAACTAAGCATACTCCTATCCCTCTCCATAAATGGAAATTTCATTCTTTCTACAACTCCATTCTACTAATGGGTGTATGGAGCTTTCTTATGTCTCTCTATCTCGTGATCCTTATAGAGTATCAAAATATATTGAAAAAAGTTAATCTCCACCATTATAAAAATATTAAACTTTCTAATAGTATGGTTGTTAACAACAACTCTAAACCATTTAAAATAATTAAATACTTTATATTTGAACTTCTAAAAAGTATACACATGTCATTCTACTATAGACATTAATTAAATTTACAAATCAATAGAAAATTATTTAGACAATATAAATTATAATTCATTAATTCTAACACCCCAAAATATTTATGAGAATTAGAGTAAAATTGGACATGATTTTATTTTCCATATACACAATTATCACAAAAATCAAATTCAAGATTAGAATTATGTAATCCCTCAATATTTTTTTTAAATATTTTTAGGATTTAGGGTTTAGGGTATACCAAAGAAAATGGAATTCCAAACATGGCCTTGAGTCTTTCTTCAAATAATTTGATCACTACCTTAGATGTGTAATTTATTGCATGAAAAGGCTTTAGTCCACCTAGTATACTAGTATGTGGCCATAAGAATGTACCTATGCCTAGCCAAGGAAGCTGAGGTGATCATGTTGATGAAATCCAAGCACTATTATGCAAATGTGTTCACCTCTATAATAGGATGGATTTTGTAATATAGGATTTATTTCTCTTGTTGTAAACTTTTGGCATACCTGACATGATCTCACATGATCACAAAAATCTCTAAATATAGTAGGCTAGTAATATCCTACTCTCAAAATTTATTGAGTTGTAGCTTAGCCTAATCCATGTCTAGTACAATATTTTGTATGGAACCCTTTTACGAGCTTATCAACTTGTTTCTTCAAGCATTTGAGATACATCTTATCATGTTTCATTCTAAATAAAACATCAACCTTGGTAACAAATTCTTTCTCTTTAGGCGTAAGGTTTTGCATTGGGAAAAAATTAGGTAGGCTAGGAATTTTTTCTTCCATAGATATAATCACACATTATCAAACCATGGATACAGTTAAGGAGCTTCAAGCACATACTAGTAGCATGATATTTCTAGATCCACTTTCACAATGGCATGGATGAATTATTTTCCTCTAACTTACTTCATTAGAGTCATCTCCATATTAAATTATTATAATATAATGATTCATTTACCTATTCAAGAATTTAGCTTGCTCTACATCAATATGGTCTTCACTACAACATCAAGTACTATAACAAGTACCTTGCTTCTAAAGATGTAATGTCTAAACTTTTTAATAGATTTAACAAGTTTATATGCTTATTTTTCTATGTTAGGATAATGGATTTCAACATCTTCAAAATGAGATCCCATAAAGGCAATCAACAAGTCTCATGTCCTTGCTCTTTTTATTGTCTTAGTATAGTAGTACATGTATGGTCTAAAATAAATAAGTAGATGTGGAATGTCTTGGAGTAGTTTGGATTGACTAGTACTAGAGCTTTAACTATGGCCTTCTTTATTTTAGTGAAGAAAACTTTCACTTATATGATGTCCACTCCACTATAGCACCTTGTTTAAGTATGGAATTGAGCAACCTATCAATTTTGGCAAAACCAATAAATTTATATATAGAAGGTTATTTTTTCTAAAATGGGACTTAAGATACGTTTGGCTAGCTAGTAAAGTAATTTTGAGAATGACCTCCACCATCTCTAGTTTAATAAAGATCTATTTCTCTAAGATCTTTTCTTTAGTATCCCTAAAGATGTACTTATTTAGGCTCAATGATATATCATGATCTTAGCACCTCTATAACACTTTTCTCAAATCATTGACATGACTACCTCTCCTCCTTGAAAAGTAATTAAATCATCCATGTAGATGATTATGTATTTCCTCTCCAAACCCTTGAAAGTGAAATTCCATGGCTCTTTGAAATATACCACCATAATTTATCATATCAAACCTCATTTTTGTATGAGAAAATGTTTCATACTGAATTCAATGAAGGTAGCTTTTAGTTTGTCTTGCTAGTTTAGCATTACCCTAATAGATCTATAATATCCTTCCAAAAAGAATATCATTTGGGATCTATTCACAATATATAATAATTCATATAAAAAATGAATATCACAACTTTTTCCTTCTCTAGTGCCTTGTTAAGATTCATAAATTTGACACAAAGATTGATTTCTCAATTTTTCTTCCTCACTAGCACTAGGATTAAAGCCATGTAGAATTTCTAACAAAAAAGATGACCGAATTAGGGAGTAGCTTGTGTACTTCCTAGAAGATTAGAGGTTGTGATGATGCATTGGCATGCCTTTTCTTCTACCTAATGGTTTTTCCACCTAGAATTAAGGGAACCATATGGGTGATAACACAGGTGTCATATGTCTTTATATCCTCATTACTCCATGATATCACCTCATGAAAGTCCATTAAGGCATGGATGATTCCAAACTTTTCCTCCTTAGTACATAACTTGCTTCCAAAGATGTTCTTCACATTGAACTAGTCTCCTATATTACATGGAATATATTTCCCTTCTTTAACATTGGCAAAGCTCCTTAGCTCACCTAGCTATTATTCATCAAATAGATACTTTAGTTGCACCATCCTTGTAGAGATTGTGTTCATCCTGAAGTTGACTATTCGTTTTTCATCAACTTCTACATTATCTCTTTAAACCTCATCAATGATTTGGGCTTCAAAAATCCTTGATAATGAATTCTAATATATGTTGATAATTGTTAAACACTTGAAAGTGAGTCACAATGTTTGATACTAAAGGAATGGATTCCAACTCGATAGAAAATTTATTTACTCATAAGAGAATGAGGGTCTCTAAGGTACTAGTTACCAAATCCTAGCAACCAACAATATGGTTCTTACTTCTTGGGATCAACTAGATGTTGAAGGCATGAAATCCTTTAATAAGATCCCATTTTGTGGACTCCTAAAATTGGCACATTGTTAATTACCTAATTACCTAGCCACTTCCTCTATATTTAACTAAATAAATCCCTATTTATCTAATTTTATCTCTTTGTTAATTAATATTTTATTATTTAATTAATAAAATCACTATTCATTAATATTCACTTGAAACTCTTTCTAGCCTTAAATCACTTAATCATTCTTCCTCTAGTGTCCACTTTAGATAAATAAATTAATAATAATAAATATTTATTTACCTAACTTCCATATCCTCTTTCCAATTTAATGAAATAAATGTACCTATTTATTTAATTTCCCTTTTTCATCCACTTTTTATCACTAAGTTAAAATTAATCAACTCACTAACCCCCCACTTGCACATTCTTAATCCTAGTTAGTATGGCCTTTTCTACAAAAGGAGCTATCTCTTTGTACATGTGAAATGGCCATGGCCTTGGTATCATGTCGCATGGGGCAAAGGACTTTCCCATTCTTCAAGGGTACTCGTAAGTACCCCTTTTATCCTTACCACACACTCTTCCCAAGGTGGAATCTCTAATTGATTTTTCCTCAATCTATATTTACCCTTCATCTCCACCAATTATGGGAGGAAACTTGTCTCAACCAATTTGATCCCTTCATCTGTGCTTTTGATCCTATCCATCCAATCTTTGAGCCAAACATTTATAAATTGGCCTCACCACAAGCCATTTTAATCACTTTATAAAATGCAACTTTATGTTGTTGAATCACTCTCATACAACCAAATGTATCATCTTTGATGGCAACAACCATGACTTGGTACAACACTAATTAGTATATATGAACTTCTAAACACCACTTGCAAATTCCCTAGCAAATAACCTCATGCATTGACCCTATATACCAAAATAATATAAAACAAAAAAACAAAACAAAACAAAACGAACCAAACCACACTCAACAAACATGTTTATCATTAATGTACGCACTATAAAAGTAAGATTCCTACATAAATTAAAGCAAAAATAATTGCTCACTAAAAATTTCTTACCTACTTTTCTAATCCGGTAGCCTAACATTTGGTCTTTTCTTTTACGAGTCGTGATCATGGTTTGAAAACATAAGAATGAAAATGAAACCTACTAACTCATTCACAACAACAATTCCTCGATAATAACCAAGCCAAATCCATTCTCAAACAATCACCAAGACCAGTAAACCATTTTTATGATTCTGTCAAACTGAGAGCCCTCATTGAAACCAGTGCCGCCATAGAAATGATCCCGACCATCGACGGTGCAAAAACTGTGCCTGCATCAGAGTTGCCTCGAGTAATAGCTGTAAGAAAACAAGAAAAAATCGAAATAATTCTAAATAATTTGCTAAGCATAATAAATTCTCAAACTAGGTAGAGAGAAAAATTGCAGAAATCTTAAGCAATGAGAAGGCAATGGGAGTCGAGACAGGATCTACGACTTGCAAAGAAGGGGTTGGAGCTGCATGTGGTAAAAGAAATTAAATCTTAGAACTACACTATTTTTTTTAAAGCTGCTATTTTTAAGATTTTCTCTGTGCGATCATTTTTTCTTGCCTCTGCCTACCGGTTTATCCTCTTACATTGTTATGGTCATTTTTAGCGGTTTTTCAGCAGGGTGGTGTTCAAGCAAAAAATTGATGGTTGTATGATCATATTTATGTTAGTCTTTCAACAAGATATCGATATTATTTGTAATTTTATGAAGAATGGTTAGCATTTCAATTTATAAGTGAAACATGTAAAACAAATTAAATGAAGGTCTTGTTTGTAAACACAAGGGGTCACCCTTGTGTGAGAATAATGCCTAGCTTACAATCTAAAGCATCCCTTTCAATGACAAATATTTTGGAGAAGTTTAACATTGTATCAATTGGAGTGGTACATATAACCTACTTAAGTAAATCAAGTGTCACTTTTATAATAAGAATTGGAGTGATGCACATAGTCTAGGTTTTACTTGTGAGATGAAAGCTACTTATTGTACCATATTTCTTTGTTCTATAGGCTTGTATGAAGAGAGCATATTAAAGGACACTTCATTGATCACATCCTTGCAAGGTCCATAGTTTTCAAACCCATTTTTATATGCTTCAATGTTTGAATATCACTTGGCATGCATGTTTGTGAATGTTACATACTTTGAAATGTGTGATCGTTTGAATTTACATCCACCTTAAAGTGGGTGCAATACGTAATGGTGAAATAAGAAATACCCATGTCATTTCTCATTTAATTTTGTGTTCATTTTGAGGAAATGTTTGTATTCATGCACATATCAACAAATGGTGCAATATCATATAGAGTTGGACTCTTTTCTCTCACTTTAACCTATCCCTATAAACATGTAATTCCCACATACTTAGCACCTATCTTATTCTTGTATGCACATACTCTAATGCATTCACCTATACTTAAACCATTTATTACACCTACTTGCTTTTATGTATAAGCCACTTGGATCAAACCATTCATTACCAATAATCATTTCCAAATTCATAGGGTCAACCCCACAGTTGTAGACTTGACCTTTTCCTTTTCAAAATTCAAAACTTAAATTTGTCCAACTAACTCCTTCATATTCTCTATATGAGATGACTAAACGTATATTTTGTACAATTTGATGTTTTTGATTAAGGAAAAAATAGGTTTTGAAGGGACCCGAAACCCTTTACAATCCAAAACAAAGCTGCAAAAAGGATATCCTATAGCCAGCCAAAAAAACCAACCCCCAAGCAAGACTCTTCAAGATTTACATTTAGAACTTCTCTTGTGGGAGCAAAGAGTCTTGTCAAAAGAAGGCCTAGAGAATTTTGCTTTCTTGCCCATAACAGTAATCCAACCTTCTTCCACTTGCGTTGCCTTATCATGCCAAGCCAACACACAATTTTCCTAAAGATGAATGTCTGCAGCCACAGTCTCAGTGATTTCAACATTATTCTTTCGTGCAAGCACAAACAAATCAGAAAAACCACCAGAAATGATAGTCGGGGCACTATCACTAGAAGTGGCACCCTGAGACCCAATCTCTCACTCTTTAGGAGTTTCAACAAGATAATTTTGTACAGCATCAGCAACCCCACCATTTGAGACATCCAGACTCTGATGCAAGCACCTCAGAAAAAATGCTATGTTGTTGAGTTTTCTTCTCTACCGTATAATGTTGTAGAGAGGCACCTCTCCACCAAGTAGCCATCTTTTTCTTTTTCCTCAAATCTACATTGAGTAGTAGCATGACCTATTTTAAAACATCTGCATGACCTATTTAAAAACATCTCCTGCAATAGAAGGGAATCCCTTCATAGTCCAAAGATTGGACCCAAGAACCCTTAGGAGATTTAAGTAAAATCTCAGCAGGCAATCCTTTTCAGATATCCATTTCAACCAATATGCAAGCAGAGGTGGTGATGAGGGCACAACCCGAGACACAAAATAACCCACAAACAAGTGAATAATTTTATTATTCAGAAAATGGAGCTTCTTACATGTAGAGGATCTCAATCCCCAAGTTCTACAACACATGCAAGTTACAAAAGGCTACAGAATAACCCTTTCGTAATGTGCGAGCTTGTCCCCAAAAGCTACCCAAAAATTAGAAACCCGCCCATAAATAGAGCTCCTCATTAGTTTGGAGCCAAAACAACATTCAAATTTGAGTTTAGGCAGTTTGGTGCCAAAAATTTACAACATGAAGTTCAAATTTCAAAAGAGCATTTGCAATTGTATCTTCTAGAAAGTGCGCCAACTTCCCGGGGCCATAACTTTTGATCTGGGACTCCGATTCACGAACCGTTTGAACAGTTGGAAAGGTCTCGAAGTCAATAACGCACTTGAAACTTGCTATGCCAATTTTGGCAAGTTTCGGGGCTGCTCCGGGAACTCTAAGTGCCTCAAATCTAACTTGGAAGATTTTCAGGTGCAAATCTAGGAAACTAAAACTGCAATATCTTTCAACCCAGGAACAGAAAATAAAAACTGTAAATTGAGAATTTCATTATGACGAAAAGGGTATCTAAAAATGTAAAAAAATATAAAAATTGAGAAACTTGAAATTTAACTATTTTTGGGTGATGCAAGATTGCCCTTACACCACTGGATGCTCCTGCATCAGACACACAGGGTAATTTGAGAAGTGAACCCATCACGTCTCAGATGGTGTAGGAAAACCCAAACGGTCAACCTTTGCCTTAGGCAACCAGGATGAATCTTCAACAGGCCTTCCTTTGCATTTCACCAGATATTCTTCATACTGCCTGTTCCTGGTACTCCTTCCCACACGACTATCTAGGATTTCTTCAATCTCCTCCTTTTCTGAAGTAGGTGCTAGAATCCCACACTGTTCCATCGTTGGTACTTTCTCTGCGCCACCTTCATGATACTCTATCAAATCTGAAATGTTGAACACAGGGGAAATGTTGAATCCATCCAGCAACTCTACCTCATATGCATTCCCTGAATCATGCCTCTTCAAAATTTTATAGGGACCGAACTTCTTCATCTTCAATTTGTTATATGTTCCCACTGGAAACCTTTCTTTCCTCAAGTGGACCATCACTTTATTACCAATCTGAAACTCCTTATACCTCCTCTTCTGATTTGCCTTAGCCTTATACTGCATATTCATTTTGTTAATATGTTCTCTTACCTTCTCATGTATATCCTTGATGTGTTCTGTAAAATCTTCAGCTTCAGCACTTATTTTCTTCTCTTGGTCCACCTTCCTCAATTTTGGAGTTGTTCTGGGGCTACCTCCATACACAATCTGGAATGGTGATCTACTAGTACTTTTGTTGACAGAATTGTTGTAAAAAAAAAATTCCTGGGGTAAGATCAAGTCCCATCCCTTGGGTTTATCTCCTACCAAACATCTAAGTAGGTTACCCAGACTCATGTTAACAACCTATGTCTGCCCATCTGTTTGTGGATGGTGTGCAGAACTGAACTTCAACTTTGTCTTCAACTTCTTCCACAAGGTCCTCCAAAAGTACCCCACAAATTTGGTGTCACGATCTGAAACAATACTCTTTGGCAGACCATGTAGCATCACCACCTCTTTGAAGAACAAGTTAGCAATGTGAACTGCATCATGGGTCTTCTGACATGGAATGAAATGTGCCATCTTCAAAAACCTATCAACCACCACAAAGACTGAATCATTCCCTCATTGTGTCCTTGGAAAACTAAGAACAAATTCCATACTTATATCCTCCTATAGCCTCTTTGGTACAGGTAAGGGCTGATATAAGCCTATATTCTAACTCACTCCTTTAGCCATCTGACATACCCTATAGCTTTGTACAAAATTCTTCACATCTTGTGACAACTAAGGCCAATAATAATGCTCACTGATAATGGCAATGGTCTTATCCTGACCAAAATGTCCTGCCATTCCTCCACTATGCCTCTCCTTTATCAGGTTCTCCCTCATGGAACTCCTCGGGATACACAATTGACTTCCCTTAAATAACATGCCATCCTGGATTATGAAATTCAGCCACCTTGGCCTGTCCACTGTAACAAGTTTCTTGCAAGATTTCCAAGCCTCTACAAAGTCAAGATCTTCTGCATACAGTGTCTTGAGTTCATTGAACCCAACCACTTCAATCTACATCTTTGTCATCAATGTATGCCTCTACTTAAGGCATCTGCAACCCTATTTGACTTCCCACTCCTATGTTTCAAAACAAAGGTATAACTCTGCAAAAACTCTACCCATTTCATATGCCTCTGATTTAATTTTCCCTGACTATTTATGTACTGCAAGGCCTGGTGATCAGTAGATAGAACAAATTCCTTCGGCAACAAATAATGTCTCCATTTCTTTAATGCTTGAACTATCGCATAAAATTCTTGATCATATACATAATACTTTCTCTTGGCATCATTTAACTTTTCACTGAAATAGGCAATGGGCTTATGCTTGGCTCAACAACTTTGCTCCAATGGCACAACCAGCACGGCATCTACAATCCACAGAAACACCTTGTTGAAATATGGGAGGGCTAGAACAAGGTTGCTCTGTCACCTTCGGCTTCAAAAGTTCAAAACTTTTTGCCACTCGGTGCTCCCACTTGAATTCTTTTCTATCCCCTCTCATTGTTTCAATCAGGGGTCCACAAATACTACTGAAGTTTTTAATGAACTTTCTATAAAACTAGCCAAACCATGGAAGATCTCACCTCGGTAGCAGTTCTTGGGGTAGACCATTCCAGAATAGCCTTCACCTTCTCTGGGTCCATCTTGAGACCTTCTGCTGAGACAACAAACCCCAAGTACACTAACTCCTCTTCACAAAACTACACTTCTTTAGATTAATCAATAGTTTCTCTTCTCTTAACTTCTCAAAGGATCTCTGAATATGCATCAAATGCTCATCCAGCGTCTTCTTGAAAATCAAAATATCATCTAAATACACAATAATAAAACTTCCCAGAAATTATTTTAGTACCTCGTTCATGAGCCGCATGAATGTGCTCGGTGCATTGGTTAGCCCAAAGGCATGACTAACCACTCGTACAGGCCCTCTTTGGTCTTGAAGGTAGTCTTCCATTCGTCTCCCTCTTGAATCTAGATCTGGTGATATCCACTCTTCAGATCAATCTTTGTGAAGTACTGAGCTCCACTCAAACAGTCCATCAGGTCATCCATCCTTGGCAGGGGAAATATGTACTTGATTGTTATCTTGTTTATGGCTCGAGAATCTGTACACATCCTCCACTCCCCATCCTTTTTTGGTGCTAATACTACAGGTACTACACATGGACTCAAACTCTTCCATATCAAACCCTTTCTCAACAACTCTTGAACTTGTTTTTTCAACTCCTTATTTTCTGTTGGAGTCATTCTATGAGCTACCTTATTTGGTAAACTAGCTCCAGGAATCAATTCAATCTGATGACTGATCTTCCTTATTGGTGGTAAACCCTCAGGTACAATATAAGAAACAATATCCTGAAACTCATCCAACATCCCAGAAACTTCTTCTGGAACCTTCTCACCATCCTCCTTACTCACTCTAGGAATCAATGCATAACACACACGCTCATGCTTCATACCTTCTAAAAATTTTCTTCTATCTACATAACAAATTCTAGCACTACTGCATAACTTTTCTTCGGTCTCCTTCAGGGGTTTCAACTAGTGACGAACCCCATCCTTTGTCAAGGAATAAGTGTTTGCATGGCCATCATGTATAGCTCGCCTATCGAATTTCCACAGCCTCCCCAACAACATGTGACATGCATCCATGGGGATGATATCACAGAGTACCTCATCATGGTAGCTCCCAATTTTGAACTTTACTAGGCACTGCTCATTGACCAAAACTTTGTGGTCTTTCTGCAACCAGACAATCTGATACAGATGCGGGTGCCTTTCCCTCTTCAGCTTCAACTTTGTGACCATCTCCTCTAATACGGGATTATTAGTGCTCCCACCACCAATAATGACATCACAACATTTTCCTTCACACTTGCACCTTGTGCAAAATAGATTCTTCCTTTATTCTGGTTCTTTTTCCTCAGTCACCAGGGCTCTCCTAATCACTAGGGCTTCTCCCCTTTTAGCATCATCAGAATGTTCAAATTGGACCTCCTCATCTGCATGCGCAACCCTTCCATGACCTTTTGGCTTTTGTCGGCCCTTCCTTGGTGTTGTGGACATTCATAGGTTCGATGCCCTTCTTCACCACACTGGAAACACGTTCCTCTGAAACCACCTCTGCCAGATCCTTGTCCATATCTCCCTCGTCCTCTACCTGTTTGATCACCACTATTTTGATCACGAGGGCAGTAGAAGTTGTCATTCCTTTGGCTTCAGCTGGTACCCACATCTTCACTTTTCTTTTCATCATCATTTTGGCTTCCTAAAGGTCTTCCATTGCCCCTTCCACTTTGACCTCCTCGTCCTTTTTGCTTGCCATCAAATCTTTTGTTTAGCTTCTCTTCCACCTTTAAAGCAAACTGATACACATCCTCAATGGTGGTCATTCTGACTAGGCTTAACTCCTCCTGAATGCTCGGTCATAACCCATTAAAATATCGGGCTACCTTCTCCTTATTGGCCTCTGTGTGACTCGTTCTAATGATTATTTGTGAAAATATTTAGTATATTCTTTCACAAATCTGCTTCATTGCTTCAACCCATGTAATTTCTTCAACAAATCTAACTCGTAGTCCACTGGTATGAACTGCTTCTTCAGTTTCTCTACCATGCGATCCCATTTGGTGATCTTGACTTTTCCTCTTCGATTTCTTTCCAACTTGACCTCTTTCCACCAAATATTGGCATGGCCCTTCAGCTTCATTTTTCTAAACTTAACCCGATCTGGGTCCTCTATTTCCTCATACTCAAAATATTCTTCTAGCTCATTGATCTAGTCGATCAACTCTTACGGGTTCAGACTTCTGGAATAACTAGGGACTTCTGCTCTGGGTCTTTTCGCGATCTTCGAAATGGCCCTTATTAGCCGCATTTGGTCTTGATCAATTGCTTCTTCTTCCTCTTCTACATTTGAACCTTCTTCCTCTCCTTCATCCTCACTTTCCTCCCTCAGGTTTAACCCTCTTCTCAACTGCTCTTGTAATGTGTCAATCTATCTCTGGATCCTGCCAGTGCATCTCTTCCACCAGCATTTCTGGCCCCTCGACCACTTCTGGCACCACCATGCCTACCAGGCATCACTCTTGGAGGCATCTTTCTTAACCTCGACCCACAACCACGGTCCTGGTGCGAACTGCCTCACAATCGGCAATATGTCCACATGCTCAAGAAAACCTATCCTGATACCACTTGATGAGGGCATAGCCTGAGAGACAAAAAATAACCCACAAACAAGAGAATAATTTTATTATTCAGAAAATGGAGCTTCTTACATGTAGAGGATCTCAATCCCCAAGTTCTACAACACATGCAAGTTACAAAAAGCTATAGAATAACCCTTTCGCAATGTGCGAGCTTGTCCCCAAAAGCTACCAAAAAATTAGAAACCTGCCCATAAATAGAGCTCCTCATTAGTTTGGAGCCAAAACAACATTCAAATTTGAGTTTAGGCAGTTTGGCGCTGAAAATTTACAACATGAAGTTCAAATTTCAAAAAAGCATTTGCAATTGTATCTTCTAGAAAGTGTGCCAACTTCCCGGGGCCATAACTTTTGATCTGGGACTCTGATTCGCTAACTGTTTAAACTATTGTAAAGGTCTCAAAGTCAATAACGCGCTTAAAATTTGCTACGCCGATTTCGGCAAGTTTCAGGGCCGTTCCGGGAACTCTAAGTGCCTCAAATCTAACTCAGAAGATTTTCAGGTGCAAATCTGGGAAACTAAAACTGTAATATCTTTCAACCTAGAAATAAAAAATAAAAACCGTAAATTGGGAATTTCATTATGACGAAAAGGGTATCTAAAAATGTAAAAACTTGAAATTTAACTATTTTCTGGTGATGCAAGATTGCCCTTACACCACTGGATGCTCCTGCATCAGGTGGAATGAAAAATGTTAGAGGGTTCATCATCCACCAACAAAAAATCACCAAGGGAATCACCCACTTCTTCCAAGAGAGGGTCATTCCATAAGTGGAGGGGAAGATTTGGTAGTCGAACCCAAATCAGGATTTTATTGAAAGTTTTAGAGGCAAGATGGAAATCAGAATGCCAAGGCTTAATCATTAGCAGAAATTTGTCCTCCTAGCTAAAAAAATTGTCACATAAAATTATGTTTCTATCATGAGAATTGTCAAACTTGGCAACAAAAAACCCTTTAGCCATGGGGAAAATATGAACTTTACCAGAAATTAGTAGCTCCCATTCATTGGAAATCCAAGAGTGCAACTGAGAGAGGCTAGGAAAAACCCCTAAACTAGAAAATCACCCCATGAACAGAAAGCTCTGAAACAATATCATCAATTTCTTCTATTGTCTCATTTTTCATATCAATAGAAATGGAATTTGCAATAGGAATAAACCCTCTATTTGACAAACTCCCTGATCGAAACCTCGAAGCCCTCAAAGAAGCCCTTGCAGCAGGGATTTTGAGCTTAGAATGTTCAAATTTCTCCATAGCATTCGATTTGCTGCCTCCTTGGACAACATCACCACCAATTCCCTTGTGTTCAACACCGACACCGCAGTATCCAGCGCGGTCCGCCACGGACAAGACAATAGTCTCATTCACATCAGACACAGCTAGAGAAGAGCCACTACCCAGACCTTCACCTATTCCATTACCCACGCCATCAGCCTGCAAATCGTCTGTGTGTGCCTTAGGGTTTCCCTTCGCGCGCATCCTTCATTCCTTTAAAATATGTGATGTTATGTGCTAATATTTAAAGGAATTTAATTGCATTCATTTATCATCCTCACACATTGAAGCATCCTCTCATTTTAAAGCATTAAGAAGGAATCAAACATAAAATATTTAGACTTGGTGCACTAAAAGAGCAACAAATCTACATATATCATCTTAGGGCCCTTGCTTTTCATCTTTTGATTCTTTGTACACATTTATGAGGGTTGACCTTAAAGAACTCGTCTCCTTGCATGAAAAAAATAAAAAAGGAGATATTTCTAAATATTGTTGACCTTCTAATTATTAGGAAGAGAGAACCAAACATAGAGTTAAAAGGTAAATGATAGAGTAGAGTCAACAAAGACTTATAAGGAAAACAATAGAGCAGAATAATATACTATGTACAATATATTTGAAGGAACAAGACAAGTCTATAGTTGTGGATTTGATCCAAACAATTAGAATCAATCCTAGATTGCATTGTAGATCAACAAAGAATCTAGAACATTCATATAATAAAGAGCCTACATTTTGAAAATACAAACACAAAATATTCAAAAATTTCACCAACTAAATACCTTATCGTCCTCATTACTTTCTTAAAATTAAAATACACTTACTTATCAATCACCACTATCATTTAACAATCCAAACTAATTTATATTTATTTATATTCATTTAATTAGATTGACATAAATTAACGTTGAAATAATTGATTTATCTTCATATTTCGTGACAATAATTATTTAGTGATATGCATTAGGTAAAAGCAAATAATTAGTGAATAAAAAATTTCAAACCGACTTTCCTCGTGTGGATGTGGTAACCTAATCTTTTGTCTTTTATTAAACCTACCATGTTTCTTCGTTTTATGAGTCGCAATTATGGCAACAAATAAAATAACCAACACAACATACAATGAAAACGAAACCTACGAATAACTAGCAACAGTTCCCTGATTATAAACAGGCCAAATGCATCCCCAAATGACAGGAAGAAGCGGTAAAACATTTCGACGTTTCTCTCATCTGAGAGTCTTCTTTAAAACCAGTGCGCCACAGAAACCATCGCTACCATCGGCGGTGCAAAATCTACGCCTGCGTTAGCGTTGCCTCCAGTAGTAGCTGGAAAAAAAAATGGTTTGACAGGGAGGGTTGATTGTCAAATTTAGGTTCAGCGTATAATATATATTATTTATTTTGTTTATTATATTTTTCATTTATGGTTGTTGTATTTAGTATAATACAATTTATTATAGTACTATCAAGCTAATGCATTAAAGTAGTCTATAATTCATTTCCACCGTCTCTTTAGACACATGTTTCTATGAATTTAAAGGTTAATGTAATGGTTTTTACCTTTTGCACAAGTGACACAATTCTTCACTCTAAAAAATACTATGTACATAGCACCAAAATGCACGAGGCAACAAGTTGAGCAACACTACCCAACAAACTTTGTCATTGGTGGCATGGTTTATTTTCGCCCCATCTATACAAGTAGGTATCCTTGGAGATGAAATCTTATTAGAAACTAGAATCCAAGTTTTGTGGAACCTATAAAATTTTGTGCAAGTCATTGGTTTAGGTTTGGTTTAGGTTGCTACAAATTGGATTTTCATCTCTCTTCAAAGATCTATCTCATTTTTTTGTGTTTCTTATTTGAATAAGGCTCTTAGACAACATATCCATGCTTAATCTACCTTAACTTAGCTTGATATAGAGGAATATATCCTCTTGACACCTAAATCTATTCTTAACCATCATTCATACCCCCTATGTAGCCACACCATCACCAAAGTCCTAATTCAATGGCAAGCTATGCATCTAGAAGATGTGACATGGGAATGCATCTTCCAACTATAACAATAGTTTCCTCATCTTTAGCTATGAGGATAAATATTTTTAAGGGGGAGGCATGTTATGACCCATAATGCTAACTATTTCTTCGTAGTTTTTTTTTTTTTTTTAAATGTAGAATCAATTAAAGCATTAAATGAATATGTTTTGTAATTTTGTTTTTTAAGTTAGCTTATCTTACATGTTTGGAAGGTAATAGTTATTTGGGGTAGTATTAGTATAAATATAGGCTATTGATAGTAGATTGGGTATCCATGAATTATATTATAGTGAAAATTAGTCTAAGAAGTTGTCCTCTGAAGAGGTGCATGATTTGTTATAAGATGAAATTATCATTTGGAAACACTATAATTCTTGTGTTTCTATTTATGGATTATATTTTTTATATTTTTGTTATTGCAATAATATTTTGTAGGAAGGAATGTATCATATAAGTAAATGGATGTTTTTGGCCATTAAGTGCTACATCACCATTTTTATTTCCCATAGTGAGGGTAATTTTACCTTCTAGATGATGCCTCCAACCAATTTTTTCCTTTTATTCTTTATAATTCTCAATGTTAGTAATGCTTATCACATGATGTATTCATTATTATTATCACATGCTCACATTCTTCTCTATGTATTACATTTACTTTCATGTATAGTTTTCACTCACATTCAATTCATTGCATCCTATTAATGCAACCAATTAAAGAGGGCATAAATTGTCACTTACATTCTTATGTTGAGTTTCAATTAATGAAAATTGCTACAGAGACTCATACCATCATGAAAAAAAAGGATGAATACTATATGCATGCCTTATGCTCCATGCACCTTGTCATCCCATAGCTACCATACCAAGTTCACACCATTATCATTTTCTACAAAATAAAATCTCTAATTTTACTCATTTCTTGTTGTTCCTATTTCCTAAATAGTTGGCAAAGATTTCATTTTGTACTTAATTTTCACTTGTGAGACAAAAAATATGCATTGTACAATATTTCTTAGTTTTATAGGTCTATATGAAGAGAACATGCTAAAAGTGACACCAACATGATCACATCCTTGCAAGGTCCTGACTTTATATGACCCTCTTTCATAGAATTTGATGTTTGATTATTTACTTATCATCCATGTTTGTTTATGTTACATAATTTGAGATGAATGATAATTTAGATCTATATGCAACTTAAGTGGGGAAAAAATGTAATGGTGAAATTAGCAATACCCATGTCATTTCTCATTTAATTTTATGCCTATTTTAAGATAATATTTTAATACTTGTATTTATCAACAAATGGTGCAATCTTCTGCAAACATGGGCATGTTTCCCTAGCCTTAGCCTATCCCTATAGACACATATTTATACATACTTAGCACCTACATTATTCTTGTATGCGCACACTCTAATGCAATCATTTACACTTGTCATTTATTGCACCTATCAATAAACCTACTTACATTTATTTGTAAGCCATTTTGATCTAACCATTTCATTCCTTATGATTTATTCCATGGTTATAGATTTGACCCCATAGTTGTAGACCTAACCTTTTCCTTTAAAAAATTTAAAAAATAATTCCATCCAACTAGCCCCTTGAGTTTTTTTCCATGAGCTAGAGCGGTGGGCCTAGCTCGATTGGCTAAAGCATCCTGTTGCATTCAAGAGGTCATGAGGTATAGTCTCCCAACCATCCTCGTGGTACCAGAGGGCATTGTCACACCAGCGTCACCAATCACGTGATTTTTTTTTAAAGTTTACCAATCGCACTACACTTTATAGGGGGACAATTTCCCAATTCCGATTCTTGCAATCTAAAAAAAAAAATTCTTTTTCCATGAGCTAACTAAACTCGTTTTTTGTAGAATTTGATTTTACATGTTGATATTTGAAGGAATTTAATTGCATTCTCTTACGCTCCTCACACATCAAAGCATCCTCTCTCATTTTAGAGCATTGAAGAGTAATTAATCATAAATATTTAGATTTGGTGCACTAAAAGAGTTAAAAGTCTACACATATTATCTTAGGGTCCTTGTCTATTGTCTTTTGAAAGAGTTGACCTATAAGAACATGTCTCCTTCTGAAAAAATAAAAACTTTTACCATGTATTTCTAATATATTATTAACGCTCAAATTACTAGGAAGAATAGAACAAATAGAGACTTGTGACATAAATAATAGAGTAGAGTCACACACTAAGTATATACAAATTTGGAGGAAGATGACATGTCTATAGTCATCAATTTGACCCAAAGAGCAAGAATCAACACTAGATTGCATTGAAAACAAAAAAAGAATCCAAAACATTCATCTAATAAAGAAATCAACCCTAGTCTGCATTGAAAATCAACAAGGAATCTAAAACATTCATTTGATAAAAAAAACATTTATATTTTTAAGATGAAAAAAAAAAATATTCCACATCCTCACAATCTAAATAACTTTATCCTCTTCATTACTTTCTTTGAATTAAAATATACTTATCTAAATTATTAATTTTCATTTATCATTTATTAATCTAAATTAATTCTCACTAAAAATTTCAAACATACTTTCCTAACATGTGGATATTGTAACCTAATCTTTTGTCTCTTCTTTTAACCTACCTTTTGTATTTGTTTTTAGTCCAGACTATGGCCAAACAAGATAACAAACACAACATACAGTGAAAGTGAAAGCTACTAAATAACTTATTGAAAAAACATTTGAACCATTCAAAATCAATTACTTTTATTTAAATATATATTAATTTAATAATTTAATTAATTAATTTTATTTATTTTTAATTATTATTTTCATTACTATCTACTTTGCATTTAATTAATATATATTTTTTTAAATAAAATATACTTTTTAACATTTAAAGAATAATTTTGTTATTAGATTTAAAATTTAACATTTAACTTTATGTTTCATATTATATATTATGTTTTACAATTTTAAATTTACACTAAAAAAAATTTACATATCAATTATTTTTTATTCCATATTTTAAATAAATTAAAAATACATATATAAAATAAATAATTTAAAATAATATATTAAATTTATTTTAAAATGTTACAGTTTAAATTTCATATTAAAAATTGAATAAAATAAATAATTTAAAATAAATATAAAAATCATATACCTACACTCCTAATAAAAAATCAAAACAGTGTTATTAAAGCATTAAAAAAAATGGTTTAAAAAAAGAGAAATGTTGCATGAAAATATGCAGCGCTGACGATATCTACCACGGGTAAAATTTAGGGTCCAATAGCATAGTTTCCAAAGCCCGCACTGGAAACGATGCAGCACTATCGATGGGGCGCTGGCTATCTAGCCCCAGGAATGCGCCGCCCCATACCATGCCAATCATCACGCATACCATAATCCCCGTAACTGCAATTTATAATATAACGGTTTTTGTCAGGCAGTACTGTCTGTAGTTGGAAAACTCGGCAGCGAATTCCAAGTCAAGGCAGTACTGTTCGTAGTCAGCAAATTCCAAGCAACTCTGCAGTTTTAATGTGTACTGCCACCCGCTATTATTAATGTACAACGATTCTAAATTGAACTCCAAAACCCACCCCGTTGTTTCAATGAAATCTAAATTTGAATAGTAAAAAAGAGTCAGCTTAACTCTGCTTTTTTGGATAGCCACTGCCATGAAAGAGGCAGTTGCGCTGTCACCATATGGAAACCTCTAGCCGGATCAGCTTTACATATGCCAGCATACTTCTAGCCTGTGGTGAAATGGGAGCGTTGGAATAGGGTATAGCTATCCATATAAGCATAATGGATAGAGGAATTTTGTCTGATGAAAACACTCTGGTAGACATGTAAACAAAATGTGGAAGCCTAGACAAGGCACGTGAACTGTTTGACCGAATGCCTTAAAGAACTGTGGTCTCATGGAATGCTATGATTGTAGGATATACGAAAAATCTATTTGTTGGAAAGGCTTTAGGAACTTTCAAGCAAATGCGATTGGCAGGTGTAAAGCCAGATTTCGCAACCTTTCCCGGCAGCCTCCTTACCTGTACCAAAACGGGAGCTTTGGAAAAGAGTATGGAATCTATCAAAGATAAAGGATAGGGGAATTTTTTCGGATGATGTAGTTGCAACTAACCTGGTAGAAATGTATGCAAAATGTGGAAGCACAGACAAGGGGCGTGAACTATTTGACGTGATACCTAAAAGAAATGTGATCTCATGGATTGCCATGATTGCAGGATACACAAAATGTGGAAGCATGGACAAGTTTAACAGAATGCCTTGAAGAAAGGAGTTCTCATGGGATGCCCTGATTGCACATTATTCACAAAGTCGATCTTTTTAAAAGGCTTTAGGACCTTTCAAGCAAATGCAATTGGCAGACGTAAAGACAGACTCTGCAACCTTTGTCAGCATCCCCCTAGCCTGTGATGAAATGGGAGCTTCGGAACAAGGTATGTACGTCCATAAAAGAATAAAGGATAGAGCAATTTTGTTAGATGTTTTAGTTGCAACTGCTGTGGTAGACATGCTTCAAAAATGTGGAAGCACATAGAATGGGTGTGAACTGTTTTGAAACCACATTTCTTACATATTTACAAGGCCCCTTATTCTATTCTTCATTTCTTCAAAATTTTAGCACTCTTTTGTTTGTTGTTATCTATCGTATTTTTTAAAAATATTGCATGTAATATTTCACTCTACAAGGGTGGCAACATACTTTTATAAAAACTAGACTTTGTTCTTCCTACCATCAACTAGCTTATCTAATTTCTATATTTCATTATTTTACTTTTTAAACATCTTTAAATAATTTTGTCATTCATAAATTAGTAAATCACCTAATTTCTTGTTTCATTTCTCAACGAAATTTCATTTAGATTAAGAATTAAAATTAAGTAGGACATGTTAAGCAATTTGATTAGAAAGAAAAATAATTTGTTAATTAATTGGTAGAGAATTTGTTTGTGTTTGTATTAACTTAAGTCAACCTATTTATGACAGATTGCTTTTTGAATCCTAATATAGACAATTGAAAATGCTTTCTTGCATTTAAATTATGTAGGCTATCTATT
The DNA here is from genome assembly GCA_007258455.2 of Sequoia sempervirens. NCBI lineage: Eukaryota > Viridiplantae > Streptophyta > Pinopsida > Cupressales > Cupressaceae > Sequoia > Sequoia sempervirens. Next base: position 146,740 of record VDFB02089320.1, on the reverse strand, counting down.
TTCTATATATATTTGTAGTGAAGTTGATGTGAATCCCAACCTTGATTATTTTTTCATTTTTTCATCATCAAAAGATTTTTTCTCTCTAAATGACAAACTCTCATTCTAATATCCAATTAGTTAATTTTATATTGATTTTTAAATTTTGTCATCATTCAACTTTTTTTGAGTAAACATAAACATAGTCACAACATATAGACCTTATCACAATTAGGTTAGTGTCCATTTAGTACACTATTATCTTTGTCTTTTATTTTCATCAAAACTAAAACCTCTACATTTTTCTACTCAAATTTACTATAGTATATAAGAATGAATCATTTTTGTTGTTCTTCAATAGAAATCGATATCCTTCCCTCTTTGACTATCCCTTCCTCATACATTATCTCTTATAGGAACCCTCATCTAAGCCTATCCATGTATCTTCCTCACTCTTCCTTCTTTCATTACCCTTCCTTCCTTCCTCCATTATCATCCACCCCACATGATGTCTCACTCTACATGTCTCACAATGATGACCACTTTGATAATGAACCCCCATTAGATGATGCTAGTTTTGTCACTCACCAAAATTGACCACCATTTGTCTCTCCTCCAAAATAGCCTACCTAATAATGTCATTTAATCCTAAATCGCATCACTCACATACTCCTTGACAAATATCATCATCACCCATCTTGGGGAGCTAGAGATATTGCAAGGTAGAGGATATATTATTCACATTCATGTCCCTTTATAGTCTAATTCTACTACTTTCATCCCTCTTTTCTAGCCAACCTCTTTTCTTTTTCCTACCACTCAATATTCCTTCACCTAAATTTTTATGCTTAGTCCTTCTCATATAACCCACATTTGTACCATGTATGTCTCTCTCCATTCCTCATTTTAACTATAATCATGTCCCTTTAGGCAATTGATTTACCTCTTGCTCCTATTTTCCACCCTTTCAATCCCTACCCTTCACTTATGTTGCTTGATTATCTCCTACCATTATTGTCATTCCCTCTACTATCCTACCATTAACCTCACAACCCTTACCACATTCTTATCAAAACATAAAAAAATTCCACCTCCTACTCACAATGTCCCAACGGATACCCCTAATCCTATCATTTACCACCTAGTTCAAGAAATATCAATAATGCAATGTTCTCATCTCCTTCCTTGTCTCAATATTGATCTTCATCCTTTGAGAGAGAGCCTTTTGTTCACTCTCCTCCTCATAACTCCCCCCCCCCCATAAATATTCTCCTCATAACTCTCCTCCACACAACTCACCATTGAAATACTCCCACTCCTCCAATTCCCAACCCACCACATCAGACTCCAATTCCTCCACCTCCTCATTCTTCCCCACCTATAATTATTCCTCCATCCCCTCACACATAGCTAGAGAACCAATGTGAAGGAGATGCGACAAAATGGATTTCATTTTCCAACTCTAATTTGAAATTAAATCGATTTCATCATTTCCTACTTAATTGTTCTCCCATATATTTGACTAGGATTGTATTATAGTGATCATTTCTACCATCCTTATATGAAGAGGAAATATTTTTATCTACTTCTACTATAATGTGAGTGGTAAGCACTAAAATATGAAGGTTTATTCTAGTTTTTTAACCTCACTTTTAAATCATTTTTCATCATATTTTACTAATTCCTCAATTTTTTCATCCTCCATATTTTATTTATGTTTTTTATTCATACATTAGGTGAATGGAAATTTGTCAAAAATAAGTCACTCAATTCTTTCCATGTTTTTGTTGAATGCACAAGATAACTAAGAGTGGGGGGGTGGCTGGGGGTGGGGTGGGTGAATCAGTTGTCCATTAAAACATCAAAACACTCATTAACATTGAGATCCACATTATTCTTATTAGCATTTAATCTGTTAAAGTGATTTTGTGTGGAAGCAAATAACAAAAACTGAAACACAATAACACCATACACAATGAAACACTAGATTTATGTGGAAAAACTGTTATGAAATAACTTACACAATAGAAGAATATGATATGAAATATGCTGCAAATACTTGATAATAACTGAGAATAACAAGCCACTTCGAGGGGGAAAACCTCCAAATATCTCTAATGAGAACACACTTCACAACTTGATGATAAAATAAGACTCACAACCTCCTATATATACCTATTTATGCCAAGGATATCACCTAGGCCGACTTAGACACAACTATATAAGACTTAGGCTAACCTAAACAACTAAATAACAATATACTAATAATAATATGACTTAATAGAGAGAGTTAAGATAGCCACAAGCCGACTATTCACAACCCGATGTACACTAATATTAAGGGCGTAGCATGCCCCTTCTTCAAAGAAGCATTGTCCTCAATGCTAATCAAGTTTGGATACTTTTGAATGAACTCCTCGTCCTCCCATGTGGCATCTTCAACTGGTAAATTCTTCCATTGGATGAGATACTCAGTGAGAGTCCCATTCCTCAACTTCTCTTTGTGTGTGTTTTGACGAATGCACTCTGGTTCCAAAATGATTCTTCCTTCTTCATTGAGCCTCAGTAGTGTTGTTTGAGTGGGAATATTATGCCTAATGACCTTCTTCAAACAGGAAACATGAAAAAATGGATCTATCTTTGATGTTGGTGGCAACTCAAGCTTGTAGGCAACATTACAAATATTTTGCATGATTTGGTATGGACCATAATACCTTGGAGGACAATTTATTATTCTTTTTTTGTTGCTTTAGTGAGATTTTCTTATAAGGCTGCAATCTCAAGAAGACCCAATCCCCAAAATCAAAACTTCTTTCACTACGATGTTGTTCTACCTGTTGTTTCATTCAATTTTGTGTCATGGATAAATTCTCCTTGAGTCCTAAAAGTACTTGTTGTTGATGAAGCAAGTGGTCTTCTACTGCTTGAACTCTTGGGGGCACCTTTATTGATGATGTGATGGAAGGAGGATGATATCCATAAAATGCCAAAAATGGAGACATTTTTGATGAGCTATGAAAATAAGTGTTATACCACCATTCTGCAAGTGGTAGCCAATCTACCCACTAAGACTATTTCTCTAAAGTGAAACAACGTAGATATCCTTCCAAACACCTATTAACAACCTCAGTTTTCCCATCTGATTGAGGGTGGTATGAAGAGCTATGAGCCAAGTGAGTACCCAAACATGAGAATAAATCTTCCAAAAGTGACTAGTAATGATAGGATCATAATCACTAACAATAACCTTAGGTCTACCATGTAGCTTTTGGATATTCTCCAAAAAATATTTTTCCACTGCACTTGTTGTAAAAGGATGTGATAATGCAATGAAATGTGCATATTTAGTGAGGTGATCAACTACCACCATGATGACATTATGACCTTTAGATTTGGGAAGCCCTGTGATGCAATCCATGGATACCTCTTCCCAACACTGGCTAGGAGTAGATAAGGGTTGCAAGAGACCTAGTGTCTTAATTGTCTCCCCTTGATGCCTTTGACAAACCAAACATTCAACCACAAATTTTTGAACATCACCCTTTAGGCCTTCCCAAAAAAATTCTTGCTTGACTCGATGATATGTCTTCAAGAATCCTGAATGACCACCCACTGAAGACTCATGCAACTCTATGAGAATCTTGTGGAATTCTTGTAGAGATACAAATGCTCTTTATACCAAAGAGTATCTCCCTTCCAACAAAAATTATCTGAACTACTAGGATCACTTTTTAATTGTTCGATGAGATTACTTGTCGCAACATCATTTTTCCACTCTGCTTTGGCTTCCTCCACCCAATTTTCTTGTAATATTGAAAAGGCACACAATAAGTCTTCATCTTTCTCATCCTTCCTTGAAAGTGCATCTGCAACAATATTTTCTTTCCCTTTCTTATATACAATCTGAAAGTCATATCCTAACATCTTACTGACCCATTTTTGTTGCTCTTTAGAAGATAGTCTTTGTTCCAAAAAATATTTTAGGCTATCATGATCTGTCTTAACCTTGAAGTGTCTACCCAATAGATAATATCTCCATTGTTTCACTGCATGGAGGATTGCTAGCATTTCCTTCTCATAAATAGGTTTTAGTTGATTCTTACCTTTTAATTGATGACTCTCAAAAGTAATTGGTCACCCTTCTTGCATGAGCACTGCTCCTATCCCATTTCTTGAAGCATCACATTCCACAATGAATTCCTTGGTGAAGTCGGGAGTGGCAAGCACTGGATTTGTACACATAGCCTCCTTCAATCTCTCAAATGCTACATTGGAAAAATCGTTCCAATGAAAAGAATCCTTCTTCAATAGAGTGGTGAGAGGTGCTGCTATTCGACCATAATTCTTCACAAATCTTCTATAGTATCCTGTCAATCCAAAGAAACCCCTCAGTTTCTTAATGGTTTTTGGAATAGGCCATTCCATTATACCCTTAATTTTGTTAGGGTCCACCTTTACTCCTTCATGTGAAAAAAAACTCTGACAAACTGACAAATACATAAGTCTCATTAGAGGACGATTACTAAGGAGAACAAATGCAAATTCTCTATGCAACATACAAAATGTTCATTTGACTATTTTTATTAATTAATTAAAAATAAAGAAACAATGCATTTCTTATTTTTAATTAATTAATAAATACAGTCAAATGACCATTTTGTATGTTGGGTAGACATTGCCACGCAAATTACCAAACTTATTCATTCCAAAGAGTTTGGAGTGTCCACCTTCCGTACAATATCTAGATGGCACATTTGAGCCTCTCTAGGGAGTTTTGTATTAAATAAACCAAGATTTGGTTTGATTTGTTTTTTACTAGCACTTGTATTTAAACAAATTTTATGTTAATATGTTAGAGAGGATGTGTTTGTGCATGGATGTATATGGATGCAATGTGTTGTAAGTTCTAGTTGTATGTGATTGGATTAAATAATGAATAATGAGTGCTAAATAATGTAATGAAATAAACTTAGACATATCTAGTTTTTTTTTTCACTTAAAGATGAATTTAGATTTTTTCTTAAAAAAATTGGGTATAATATGATTTTGACATATTTGCATGCAAATTTAAAACATAAAGTAATGCAAATGAAAAGAAAAGTTCCCATCAAATTGACAAAAAATATTACAAATGGAAATCAAATGTTCCCATCTAGTTGGAAATCAATATTTATCTGACTTTTACATGATAAGTGAGATTTTAGAGGTTTTCACTTGATATTTTGAAGCTTTTACCATTAAATGACAACTGATTTACCACTTAATGACAGTTGAAACTTCATTTTCGACAACTCAATAGTTGTTTGCAAACATGATACTTGTTTTAGGTTCAAATCTCACACTATATGTAGCCTATTAGCTAATGAGTAGAGATTTATAAGTATTTTTAATTTTTAATTGTGAATGGTTTGTTTAATATTTCATATATGTAGGCAATATTCTAAGCATCGAGATTTATTTTGGAATGTCACCCATATTAATATTTCATCCTCATAAGTATTATGTAGATGCAATAAGTGCTAAGAGGACTAGTCATGTTCATGGGAGATGGGTTCTTGTGAACCACTACTTATGAATATATGAATCAATGAGTTTGACTCAAAAACTATATAGTTGAATCTTAATAGAACATCACATAATTCAACACACTATAAATTTTTTGCCTATGTATTCATTCATATTATAATGGCATAATTTACATATTCATGTCAATTCTCATTAGTTTGGTGTCCTTTTTTCTTTCATTGGAGGGCTTTGTATCAAACTAGCAAAATCATTATCTACATAATACAAGAGCACGAGTCTTAGATTGAAACCTCTTTGATTGAGCTCGCCAAGAACTAAGGGGTATCCATTCCACTAAAGTTACCTAAGGCATGACCCTAGCCTCGTCTCAATCCTAGTTTCATCTCTTATATTGTCAAGACTTTAGACTTAACAATCTTGATCTCTAGTGGGCTCAATTAGAACCTTTCAACTTCACCAAGAGACCACGGACCCATTGGCATTTTCTGTCTATTTGACAAGAATGTTTTAATATATTTACATATTGATGAATAGTGTGATCTTGTATGAAATTAGTCATTGTTTATTACAACTATATTCCCAATATCTCTTATTTTCAATCATTGAACATAAAACACAAACATTTGTCATTAATTACAAGAATTAAACCCTTTTAATTTCTTACACTTTTAAGAACGATTTTTCCATAATCCATAAAAATAACACTAAGATCATTGAGTATGATCTGAAATATAAATACCAAAATTCTTTGAATTTATCTACTCTATATCCATTAATTATTTTTTAATCAACCATATTTATTTTCTCTATAATTATTCAAAATTTACAAAATAGAATATAAAATATAATAATTGACTTCTTAATTATCTTTTTAATTATAATTCCAACATTACTGAATTAATAATAATAATCATTACCTTGTACAAACTCGATAATGAACTTTGTTCGAGAGAGTCATGACTCTACCATGAAACACATACTCAAAGAAAAATTCAGTCTTTTTTATTCCTCTCAAAAGCTAAGAGACATGACATATATAAAAAGAAGTCTAATTAACAATTTATTACCCACTCAAAGTTGTCCTTCAAATACTAAGGAATACCATGGTGACTATAATATTTTAGTCTCCAAAAATCCGCCTTATATAATTGGAAAAAAATCATAAATACAACGGCCATTAAATCTAGTCAGATTGCTTTGTATCTGGCAGGTTGCTTTGCAATTCTTCTCTTGGCAACCTTCGTATTGCCTTATTCTTTGTGTACTATGTTTTTGCATTGTTTCAATACAAAAAGTAATAATAATTTATTGCCCACATCCATCCCCAAACCACAATGAAGCTCTCCAAGCCATTTCTACGATCATTCTTAACTGAGAATCTTCATTAAAACCAGTGCCGCCATCGAAACAATCGTAACCGTTGAAGGTGCAACATTGTGCCTACGTCAGGAGCAAGAGCTCCAGACATTGGAGAAGGCGAGGGAGCAGATGCAGGCGCAACTTGTAAAAGAAATAAAGAAACATGAAAAATTAGAACTATCACATTGCTAAAAATCATAGAAACATAAAGGTGAATATTTTCATCAATGATGTTGAGGATCTATTCACTGCGAGTGAAAGAATCATGAAATATGATTAGAAATATTGATGAAATAAAAAAATTATATAATCAAATTTAAAAATATATCAATTAATATCATGAATTCTGAAAATTTTGTATCTTTTAATTCTATAAATAAAAATCGTTTAATAGAACAAATCTACTGTTAGTATGAGTTTTCCACAATCCATGAAGTTGTAAGCAATCTTTTGGATTCATCTATGTATGATTTTCAATCAACGTTTTGGATAGCACTCAGTGATCAATTATGAGGACGAGGATAAAGATTCTTGAAGATGGATCACCGAGTGTGATTGGAAAAACTTACACAATTTAATCCAAAAATTTGCATACAAATCTATTGCTATTAAGGAATGTGCAACTGATAGTGAATAGATTGTGCAATAACCATAGCTGAATCCTCCTTACAGATCTTGGGGGATGGCTCCTTACAGATCTGCGAGTCTTTAAGGTGCTTTTCTGGGTGCTTTTTTGGTATTCACTGTGAGATTGTTTCAACAGTCAAAGTTACTTCGGTATATTAGATTTGATTAGGTTTATGATTTGTTAAAATTAAATAACAACAAAAAGAGAATCATCAAATATGATCGAAAATATTGATGAAGATAAAAAGTTTACATAATCAGATCTAGAAATATATCAACTAATATTATGAACTTTGAAAATTTTGTATCTTTTAATTCTACAATAATAATCATTTAATAGAACAAATTTATTGTTAGTATGAGTTTTCCTCAGTCCATGAAGTTGTATGAGATCTTTTGGATTCATCTGTCTATGATTTTCAATCAACATTTCAGATCACATCTTAGTGATCAATCATCAAGAAGAGGATAAAGATTCCTGATGATGGATCATCGAGTGTGATCCGAAAAACTTACACAGTTGAATCCAAAAACTTGCATACAAATCTACTGCTATTAAAGAATGTGCAACTGATGGTGAATAGGCTGTGCAATAACCATAGTTGAATCCTACTTGAGCTTATATTCTCGAATTTAAGATATAACGTATCTTATATGATAGATATATATTATTTCTAGATTCGATTGTGATGGAGTTTTGGCACCAATGTTTCGGTTTACACATTGTGATCCATCATCAAGATAATGGGGAGCTAAGTTCAACAAAACATTGATCCTGATGATGGATCACAGAATGTGATCCAAAACATTGATGCAAAAAATTTGACACAATTGAATCCAAAAACAATATTTGTCAACAATATGGATTGTTGGAACTTCATATGATATCATTAGTATCATATGTTTTTTGAAAAGAAGAATATATGTTTGGTTAAGATTGTTATGTTTGCCCTCTATAACATAATATTGACTACTATTTTCGTTTGTTTTCTAGTGATGGAGTAATGAATTTGATTCAATTGAGAAATATATAAATTAAAATGAAAAAAAATCATATAACAGTAAAAATCTTATACCAACTATTATATTATTCTCTATCTATATTGATATATAAATTATTTAAAATTAAAACCATGAAATTTTCTCATAATTCATATTGATTGTTTAGCCAATATTTTTCTGGATTTGATCACGTAGATTTTTTATTACCAGCGTTTCGGATCAACCTCCATAATCCATCATTTCTCATTCTTTCATACTCAATAATGAATAATAAAATTTGATGCAAAACATCGATAATCAAAATTTCACACAATCAATACCAAAAAATATTCTTTAAACTGATTCAAATAAACTTATAAAATCTTCTACCGATGAACTTCTTAATCATCACCATCATCGGCCAAAAAAACAAACCCATGTTTTATACAAATTCCTGCAACTAAATTGAAACTTGAATCCCCATACCTGTGTTGCAGCCGCTGACATCTGGGGTTGAGACCTTGCACAATGTGGGAAGTTCTAACGCCTTGGTCACATTGACCTGAACTCCTGCATTGCCATTTAACACCAGGCAGAGACAGCTGGCGTTGGTCTTGACAACGTTAGCAAAGGCTTTGCAACACGCTTCAGATGGCTTTGGATCGCTGCCTCCAACGAAGGAGAGGCAGGGAAACAAGCTAACAATCTCCGTTGTACAGTCAGTTGACTGTGCAGCCACGTCAGCAGCGCAAATCAATGCCACCATGGCCACGAAAGCCATTACTGTCTTTGCTTTGGCCATGAATGCCATCGCAATAAATATTAAGAACCAGAAGACCGAAAGGAAGAAAAGCTCTGGAAACTGAAAGAATCAAGAGCTTTGAAAATCGGACTGCAGATTGCTTGTGGAGAAGGGATTTTAAAGGCCTCAGAAATCAGAATGGATTTGTTAATGAGGTTTTGGAATAATCGCCCTCGATCTCTTCTTTTGGGCGAGCTTCACAATGGGTTAAACTGTAGAATATAATGTCACTTTCAGGTTTTTTTTGTAGCCTGCTTCTTTTTCTCTTATTAGTGAAGTAGGCGATACCAAATTAGCTGTACAATTCTATCAATCCTATCATTTGGTAGATCTTTGTAATAGATTCTAACGCCTCGTCCAAGATAAATTTGGGAGGGACATTAAAATATACATGTTTTGTTTTGTTATTGTAACAATCTTCTTTAGAGTGTCTTTTCTGTCTTGTAATTCTGGGATGCTCAATACACGAAAAGGAAATAGAAAGGATATTCAGATTTTAGAAAATATGATGTGTTTTATTATTTATTATTTATTAATCTTGCATTGATGATTTCGAATGTAAATAGTTTTTATAATTTTTTCTTAGAAGATAAGAGTATTAGTGTGGAAGATATGTTTATAAATATTATTTAATTTTTTTCTAACATTTTTAATTATGATTGAGATAGTAGAAAACTATTTAGATAAATTTGGGAGGGACATCAAAATATGCATGTTCTATTTTGTTATTGTAGTAAATTTCTTTACAGTGTCTTTTTGTCTTGTAATTGTGTGATGTTCAATACACCAAAAAATAAATAGAAAGAATATTCAAATTTAAAGTTATAGAAAATATGGTGTATCTTATTGTTCATGCATGTTTGTATAGAATGTAAAAAAGCGGACAATCAACATTAATGATAGATTCGATAAGAAAAATATTTAGTATTATGTTATTAATCATACATTGGTGATTTCTAATTTAAATGTTAGTCTTTATAACTTGTTCTTAGAAGGTAAGAGTATTAATGTGGATGAGATGCTTACAAATATTATTTATTCTTTTCTAACATTTTTTAACTATGACCAAGATAGTAGAAACCTACTTGAATAAATTTGGAAGGGACATTAAAATAGTCATGTTCTACTTTGTTATTGTAGTAATCTTATTTAGAGTGTCTTTTTTGCCTTGTAATTATAGAAAATATGATGTATTTTATTATTTATTTGTGTTTGTATAGGAATTAAAAAATTGGACTACTAGCATTGGTGATAGATTGGATATGAAAAATATTTAGTATTATTAGAAACTGCTCTTAATCCTGCATTGGTGATTTCTAATATAAATTTTCATCTTTAAAACTTGTTCTTAGAAGGTAAGAGTATAAGTGTGGAAGACATATTTAAAAATATTATCTACTTTATCAAATATTCAATAGAAATTTCACACATCATTCTTATCAAAATGTGGTAAATAGTTGTCTTAATTGACAACAAAATGTCTTTGACAATTAAACTAGGTGTCATGAATATTTATTTCTAACACATATTAGGAATGTTGGAGATTGTTGGTGTTGTCATTAGTGTTATCATTGATATCAACCCCTAGTGTGGATGTGTTATGGTTTGATGTTACAGTGATGTCAACCTCCAGTATAGTCAGGGAGATTGTTGGAGATTGTTACACTATGTTGTCGTTAGTGTTGTGATTTGATGTCAACCTCTAGTGTGATCATGTTAAGAAGTGTTTGTGCTATTGATCAGTTGTTGTAGATGTTGTCGATATGTTGAGCATGTGTTTGTGGTGTTGCTAATGTAGTTAGTTCACTTGGTTTCCAAGTTCTTTTGAGAAAATTTTAATAAAAGAGCATGTAGTGTGATAGAGGTGTGTTCAACATTGTACTCTACATTTATTCATGGTTGAAGATATGCTTGTGCAGTTTGGATGTAATGATCAAAGGTGTTCAAAGGTACAATATCCAGAGTTTCAATTTCTGGATCATGTGACAGTGGAAGTTGTGTTTGACAGTGTGTTACCTGTGGGGTGATCCCACAATACTGGTTTACAATTTTTGGCCAAACTGGACACTGATATAATTTTTTCTAACTAAATCTTCACTTTCGAACACCTATAGTAGCTAAACCATGAGGAATTTGAAGATGATGAAAAATAGTGAGTTGTGACATTTTGTCTGTAGATTCTAAGTATATTTTTTTTATTTTTTTTGGAATTAGATTGCACTTGTTTTTCCATCTCCTTTGAAAACTACTTTTTTTTCAGTAAACACCATTTTTAAGGAGTGACGGTCATTGTATAACACATAATTCTTTTAGGATGAAGGATAAAACTCTTAACTTTTTCAAATTTATATTTGTAACTATGATATTTAGTGCTTCCAATTGGTTTCATAGTGTTTTATTGAATATTTTTCCTTTATTGAGTTTCAAGTCAAACCAATTACAAATTCAAATATATACATAACTTATCAAAACTTTTTTGTTGGATCAAGGACTTCAATATCTAGAACTATATTTTTCAATTTTTTGAAAATCTTCTATTTTCCACAATTGTAGAATAGAGAGCTTGATTTTCATGGAGAACAAGAAAATAAAAATAAATATAATAATAAAATTAAGTTTGATTAAAATTATACTTTTTGAAAGCTTATAATAAGGACTACATACTTACAAAAAAATAAATTTTAAATGAATCATTTGATCCCCCAAAAGGTAAATCAAAAGTGTTTTTTTATCAACATTTTGATAGGGGTAAAGGAGACTCTATTATAGGTATGGTCTAAAACTAGCAGGGTTCTATCCAAGGGGGCTTGGTCTAAGGTGGTTTGATCAAACTCTCTTCAATTATAATCCTTTAAATGGAACATTTCAAGGCTTAATTCATTATATTTTCTAAAAATATGTGATTTTAGCACAAATCAAGATCTCCCAAAAAGTGTAAACCACTATTGTGGTAGTACCTTGTGAAGAAGGTTGTTTAGGAGAAATGAGATTGCTCTATATGTCTTTATATTGAGGTTTCTTGTCTTGTGGATTTTGGAATGTGCTAATATTTTCTATACTTACCTTCCCCTATAGTATAGTGTTCAGTTGCTATACAAGCTTGGATTCATAAGTTGTGTTATGTAGCAGTGTGTCTGGTTGCACAAAATGAATGTGTTCTTCGGTTGTAGGTGGTTGTGGTAGTATTGTAGAATATTTTGATGATGTTGGATTATTCTAAGATGTTATGGAGTGTTGCTATGTGGTATGCATTTTTTTTTGGACCTAAAGAGGCATGCATGTGGTTGCTTGTTAGTGTTAGTGTAGGTTTGGCCAACCTAGGTGCTAGCGCTAATTGTGGAGATTATTTGTTGTCTGTGGAAGTGTGGTGAAGCATGTCAGTGTATATTTGGTTCCTAGTTAACCCTTAGTGTGGTATTCCTTAACTTCTTTCCACCACAAAAATGTTTAGTGCCAAACTATTTGTTGGTTGCAAGTTTGAGGTGCATACCTTTCATTGTGGCTAACATGGAGAATTTTTTTGAGGTTATGGATGATATATAAGGAAGGTAATTTTTGGAGATGTGAGTGGAAGATGTGTGAGTGTTGTATGATGTGAATGCGATCAAGTGTGGTGATCTAAGTGCGAGCATAAATACTTAAGGCTACCAGACGTACTGACCAAAAGGTGTCTACATTTTTAGTGTTCCTGAAGTTGCTTGGGGCAATGAGTTGAAGGTTGTCGATGGTGGATAGTTGTAGTTTTGGATTTTTCCTATTTCTCTGAGATAGTGAATCTCTCTATAATAGTCTTCTTCTATTCTTCTTTCTTTTAGACATTGAGTCCTTTGGGTAGTGATCCCTTCTTCTCTTTTGGGTAGTGAGCCCTTCTGGTAGTGAGCCAATTGTATTTAGCATTTCTATTCATATATATGTGAGTTAATCCTCATCACACATGTATTTTTCCCCTAATTGGGTTTCCACTTAAATATGGTGTTCTCTTGTGTATGGTGTTGTGTTAATATTTCACATGTTTACTTTCTGTTGATTCTTAATATGGATCTAAGTTATTAAGGCTTTAAAAAATTATGAGGGTTTAAGGTTTTAATGTACAACTTATTCACCCCCTTCTTAGTTGTCAAGTTGGTCTAATAATTGGTACCAGAGTTGTGGTTCCTTGGAAGAATCTTAATCACTTGAGATAGATCTGATGACATACAAGAAGGGTGTCAAAGCTCCTATGTTTGATGGAATGAATTATGCTTACTAGAAAGAAATGACATAATCCTTTCTTGTTTCTCTAGGGTTTGGAGTCTGGAAGTCAATTGAAACTAGATATACTATGCCTATTAATGGTATGACAAGTGATGATGAGGTCAAGGATTATGAGAATAATAGAAAAACATGGAATGCTATCCGACTAGTCTTTACGATTCTTAAACTTGGAAAGTGGCACAACAACATGCACTGTTCAATATTGCTACTCTGTTTTGAAAGAGCAGATGATCACATGGATATCTTAGCTACCAAGGTCCTTGTAGTTGGTTCTCAACTGTACTGATGTCCCTCAGTGGTCAATGTAATAGTAATGTTCAAGGGGCCTGTTGGTGTTGAGCTTTTGGACTAATTCCATTCATGGTCTTGGTTAAAGATGGAAGAAAGGGGTTTTTAAAGAAGGGTAAAAGACTCTTCCTAAAACTTGTATTTCTAGAATTTATGCTATGAAAAGCTTAGACTTAGATCAATATTCTAATTCCTAACTAAAACTGCTTTAAATCAACTTGAATTGAACACATAGTCTTGTCCATTCATAGTTCAAACTTCAATAATATGCAAGTTATTAACAAAACCTCAAATAAGACTTCAAACTACCTTTAAACTCAACAAGGTAGAGAAGGATAATGAATTAGATCTTGATGATCTTGATAAGGTGGAAGCATTATTTTTAAGGAGATTGAAAAAGGGCATGTAGGAAAATATAGAGGTAAGTTATGAAACTTTGGTTGTTGCAAGTACAAGGAAATAAGGAAATTTTTATGATCTCAGAGATGGCGGCATTAAGTGGGTCATGTCACAAATATATGAAAGCTAGATATAGAATAAAAGAATGGATCACATTAACTTTGAGAGCATGGTGAAGATCAGTTATATTGATGTTGTGAGAGATTTTCCAAAGATTACAAAGCATATCAATGCAATCTACAAAGAGTGTTAGTTTTGAAAGAAAACAAAGAAGAGGTTCAAAACTAAAGAATATTCTACCATAGGACCCTTAGAGTTGGTAAATATAGACCCATGTAGACCTACTAGAGTAAGAAGATATCAAGGTGACATTTATTTCATGTTATTAATAGATGATTATTCTAGAATGACTTGGGTGACATTTCTCAAAGAAAAATCAAAAGCTCTAGATAAGTTTAAAGTCTTCAAAACTATGGTTGAGAATGAAATGGGTTTGAAAATAAAGTGCTTGAGGTTTGATAGAGGTGGTGAGTTCACTTCCAATGATTTTAATATTTTTTGTGAAGATCATGGAATAAAGAGACAACTATTAGCTCCTAAGACTCCTCAACAAAATGGAGTTGTGGATAGGAAGAACATGATAGTTTAGGAAGCAACAAGAACCATGATGAAGGAAGAAAATATACCAAATGTATATTGGAGAGAAGAAATTCATACTACAATATACATACTTAACATAGGATAAACACAAGTAATCAGTTAGAAGACTCCTTATGAGCTATGGAATTGAAAACCTCCTACTATGAAATATTTGAGTATTTGGAAGAAAATGCTATATTAGAAGTGTGTGTGTGTCAAATGTGTAGAGTGGGTTATTATAATGTCAACACAAACCTTAATGAGATGGTTTAAATTCAAATTTTGAAGCAAGTAAAACTAATATATTTGTAATACAATCAAACCTTTCAAATATGTATCATTGTCCTCTATTTCTAGGGATTTATTAAACCATTTGGCCCTTAGATTTCTGTGGGCACAAAGGTTGTTAAAATGACTACCTAGAAAATGAGATTTGATGCTTAGTATATAAGCTAAGATGATTTCTATGTGAAAATGTGTGGTGGAAGGATTAGTGATATGCAAATGTGTGTTGGAATGATTAGTAGTATGCTTTTAAATGAAACAAAATGATGGAAAGGATAATGGATGCAATGATAAATGAAGGATGATATTGATGATAGATGGACAAGTGGAGATGAGTGAGATGATATGCAACTATAGTGAACTATCCATGATTATGCATAGCTAAAATGCAAAAAAAAAGAAAACTAACCTAAAATGTAACTATGATGCAATGGAGATGATAAAATGTAACTATGAAGCATGCTATCAATTAATTAATTTAGAAGAATGTTCACTTTATTAAATACAATATGATGGAATACTTTTGTATGGCTCCTCCTATGCCTCGGAACTGCAAAATCCCATGGAGACTATCACATGGCGACCATACTTGGATTGTGAGCAGTGGCCAGAGGATTAGCTAGAGATGCCATATATGTTATTATCCTGCTATCTGATTGGGCGGACACATGTCGTGCTTGAGCAATACTTGTATCTGTGATTATGTCGATAGTTTGGATGGGTTCAAGGGATTCCCCTAGGAGTTTCCCATTATGCATGACGACAGTAGGATGTGTTAGAGTGGGTCCCATGTGTATCATATGAAACAACTTGTATTGAGTATTGTACCTTGACCCCTGGTTTATAGGATTATGTTCCATATATTACTGAAACTAGGATGATTGAGGATTATTTAGAGTTCTTTCATATGCATCCCTTTCCTAGATTTACTCATCTAGAGAAGCCAGTACCATCAATTGATGGAGAGGGATGATATGATGAGGGTGGTGATGATGGTGGACAGGGGGCTTGCAGAGGTGATCAGGGTGATGCAAAGGGTGGTTGTAGAGGTGATGATGATGGTGCAGAGGGTGGTTACAAAGGTGATGATGGTGGGGAGAGTGATGGTGGTGCAGTGGGTGATGATGGCGGGGCATATGACAGTCATCATTGGATTTTGCAATTCTGAGGCATATGAGGAGCATCATCATAGCTCAGGTGGTGCTTCCCAAGATTCAAATTGGGATACCCTCACAACATTAGTCAACATAGATAGCATCCTTGCAGGAAGAGATTCAGTCATTTCAGAGTGAGATAGCGCAGGATCGAGCATAGACTGTGTCCCTTTAGGATGAGTTAGGGTAGTGTCGAGCACCGATTGATATTTTGAGGACTGATAGAGGGACAAATAGGCAGTAGCTATAGTAGTTGTAGGCACAGATGATTATACTTAATTCATAAAGGGATGCCTTTAGACACTGAACAAAGTAGGCTAAGGCTATTGCTGAGAGGATACAACAGACGACGCCATCTGCAAGTACAATGGATTTCTTCAGAGAGATCAGACATATTTCTTAGGAGTTATAGTTTTACAAAGGTAAATATCATGAGTTGGTTCCTCCTAAGCGATGAGAGAGTTTTGTAAAGTCTCATTCTAGTAGATCTCATTCTCAGATTGCTAGCATGGGTGTTACACAACCATTTCCTAGGGATAGGAGAGATCCATGTACAGGTTCGTTGAGTAGAGGGGGTACCAGTTCCATGAGAGCAACAACATCTGGTGGGAGCTTGACATAGCATTTTGTGATGTTCCATAGACATTGTGTATACACCTTGTTCTGATATTGAGGATATGTTTCCCATGATACAATGCCCTTTTGGTTTTTGATGTATATCATCTAAGTTTTTTGGATATCCTTGTACACGTGGACATTATGAAATTTTTGATGATATATGATATGTAGCGGCGATTATGATGCATTTGATTTCCATGGTATGATATGCAATGTTGTGAATTTAGTTAATTTATATGTGATGAGAATGATTATGAAATGTGATGTATTTGTGATCATGATTTATGCAATGTGATTCAATGATTATGATTATGTAACATGATTTGATTTATGCCATGTGATTATGATGTGTAACACAACATGATTTGATTTATTATGATTATAGGATTCATTTGATTTCCATGTTATGATGATGATTTTGATGTTATGATATGCTATGGATGCAATAATTATTTTTGTAATGATGAATGATGTAGTGCAAATGATTATGCAGATGATTGAATATGCATGACTTCAAATGTTCAAGACCTTAAGCTTAAATAAGTGAATCTGTCCAACTTCCAAAAGTTTTGGGAAGACTACAGTAGATTGATCTTTTAAGCTTCATAACTTTAACATATTTCCCCACTTTCTTGTAAATATGAAGAGACTCACTTATTCAAGTGTAGTGAATGCCATGATTGTGATGTTGGAAATGATATGCAATGTATGTCCTTTATTATTTTTCTTTTGTATTGTCTGATGCAAATATCATGAAGGAATGTATGGATATAAATGAAATGAGAATGTTTTCTAACATATGCAAATGATGATGCAACTGATGTGCAACTAAATGAGAGTGATGTGTTTTTTGATTAATGTCCATTGTACTCAATCCATTAATAATAGAGATGATACCATTGCGAATTTGTTTCAATAGTGAAAAACCCCATAAATACACATGCAATGCTAACATGAATTCAATCTAACTTAACTATGCAAATCTCGTTTTCAAAAGTTGTCATTTATACTAACCAAATTGTCATGCTTTTTATCATCATTGAGCCTTTAAAATTTTGAAAGTGAGTACAAGCATCGATGACATATTTTGGACCAAGATGACCTTAGAATCACTTGCGTAAACAAACAAGAGTTAATCTTTTTCCTATGCAAATTTACAATGTCATTAGTGATACTTTGTAGAGCATGTCCCGTGACAACTTCTATAGTAATAATGATGAACTCACAAACAACAGACAAAGAAAAATCATACTCCTTCCTTGCTCCTCTAGTTTGATACATCATTGAGGACTTGAGAGATATGATATCAAAAATCAAAGTAGAAAAATTTGAAAATTTGTGTTTAATGTGATAAACCCTTGATTCAGAAAGATCATCATTTATTTGAAGTTTGTGTTTGTAGCATTAATCCGATGATTGTTTTCCTATTGGTTCAAGCTCAAATTTTATTTTCCCCTAGTGAGTGCAAGATTTTTCCCCCAGTCCAGAGTGAGACATGATGATGATGAATAAGACGTAACCTAAAGACCTATCCTAGGGGCCTTGGGGGATGATCAAAAAATTAGCCTTGCCTACATTATACATGCAGAGACCACGTAGTTCGACTGATGACACAACCAAGATTTACAAGATGAAACTATGAACATAGCAAACACCTAGAAGACTAGCTTAAAATGTCTCAGGGGATAATCAAAGATCACCCTTGCCTATTTTCAAAGCTCAAAGATGATGTAGTTCGAATAAAGACTATTTTTTTGAAATGGGGTAGAATTTCATAAGCTATACAATGGTGGGTTCATTTTGGTGCAAGAATTTCCAAGACCACAAAGGTCTATGAATCAAGGGGAAAAATATCAAAGGTCGTAAAGGCCCATAAAGCAAATCTCAAAGTCAAAAAACATGTGGATTCCAAAAATTCTCATAGAAGCAATGAAATCTAAATCAGCACCCAAATTTTCTAATCCAAAAGCTTCCTCCAATATTCCATATAAAAGTCTATCACCTTCCAAATCCATTTTTCCTCCATCACTTCATCACCCTTCAAGGTGTGTGCCAATGTTGATCTTGCCATCCTATCCATCTATCCATCAACAAACCTTTCAACCTCATATCCATTAACCCATCATACCCTAAATCTGCCAACATTTAGGAGTCCAATTTCCCATTGTCGTGGTTTATTAGAGCATGTATTTGAGAGATATTTGGTTTTGAAACTTGATGCTTAAGTCCTTCCTCCATCTTCCTATCATCCATATCCTATTCTCCATATTCCTCTTGCACTCTACACTTAGGGACAAGTTTCGTTCATCTTATCATTCATGGTCATTATCCCTTTTATGCTCATTCCTTACTTTTCCACCTTTGATCTCGAAAAAGTTAAGGATCTTCTTGAACATCATTTATCTTATCCTATATGCATTGTCCATATCTTCCATACCATATCCTTTGCCTTATCCATATTCCATCATTCTTGTACTAGATACATTCTTTCTTCCTTTCCTTGGTCTTGATGAGGAATAGGGGAAAAATACTAGGTTCTTGTGTTTGTATCTTATCTAGTTGATCTTGATCATCCCATTCAAAACAAATTGAAAATCCCAAAAACATTCAAGACATAAACTACTAACATATTGTAGGGGTTGGACATTATTTACTTGTTTCCTTTGGTTAAGATAGGAACGTGGCTTAAGTAAAGGGATAATAAACATCACGCTTCCTTTTGGTTAAGTTAGGAACATAGCTTAAATAAAGGAAAATGAACACCATGTCTTTTGTATGTGATGAATGGTATGGAGGTATCATGACTGAGTTGTTGGTGGTAGAATTTTGAAAGGGAAATGATGTGTTCCTTTGTTGTTCTTGAGGAATAGGATATGGACATAGGATAGATGGAGGGTTTGATGAACTAAGATGAGGACCTAAGCTAGATGGTAGGTTTGATGGACTAGGAAACTTAGGTGTATAACCAAGACCATGGTAATATGGGTTTTCTTGAGAAAAAAGGGGTTCTAGGATACCTTGTTGATGAAGGCCTACTCCTTTTCCTTTGTACTTCATACTTTGACACATTAATTTACCAATGGGATATGTGTTGTTTGTGAAAAAATATGCGAGTCCATTTTGGGGAGGATATGATATGGATGAAAGGATAGGTGTTGGAAGTAAACCGGAGCGGATGAAGGTGGAGGATCCCAATTTGTAAGTGTGTGATTCATGAATAACTTGAATAGGTGCGATAGGCTCTTGACATGGGAATGATGGGGTGTTTTGATCTTGACTTGGAAAAGAATCAGGAGATGCCAGTGATCCCACAATAGCGATTTACAATTTTTGGCCAAACTGAACATTGAAATAATTTTTTTAACTAAATCTTCACTTTCGGGCACCTATAGCGGCTAAACTGTGAGGAATTTGAAGATGATGCAAACTAGAGTTTTGTGAAATTTTGTTTGTAGATTCTAAATATAGTTTTTTCAAAAATTTTGGAACCAAATTGTACTTCTTTTTCCATCTCCCTAAGAAAATAGTTTTTTTTAGAAAACAACATTTTAAAAAAATGACTCTCACTGTATAATGCATAAATTTTTTTTCATGAAGGATAAAATTATAATTCTTTCAAATTTAGATTTTTAACTCTGATATCTAGTGGTTCCACTTGGTTAGATAGTTTTTTATCAAATATTTTTTCTTTTATCAAGTTTCAAAGTCAAACCAATTACAATTAAGACATAGCGTGACCGTATAACACGTAACCTTTTTTGTATGTATCAAAATTCAATTTTTATTTTTTTGTTGGATCAAGGACTTCAATATCTAGTGTACTCATATTTTTCAATTTTTTTTTTTGATAATCTTCCATTTTTCCATGTGTAGAACAAAGAGCTTGATTTTCAGTGAAAAACCTACATTCGCAAGCAATAAAAAATAAATATAATAATCAAATTAAATTTTATTAAAATTATACCTTTTTGGAAGCTTATAATAAAGACTACATACTTAGAATTTTTTTTTTTAAATGAATTCATTTCATCCTCAAAAAGGTAAATCAAAAGTGGTTTTTTATCAGCATTTTGATAGGTGTAAAGGAGACTCTGTTATAGGTATGCTTTAAAACTAGCGAGGTTCTATCCAAGGGGGGTTGGTATAAGGTAGTTTGATCAAACCATCTTCACTTAGAATCATTTAAATGGAGAATTTCAAGGCTTGAATCATTATATTTTCTAAAAATATGTGATTTCAAAAGAAATCAGGATCTCCCAAAAATTGTAAACCACTATTGTGGCAGCATGTAGAAGATGAAGTAGCTTGATCTTTATTATGTGTGGAAACATCATGTGGTGGTATGGAAGGAATATCTTGATCTTGAGAAGGATGAAAATCCTCATGGAATGAAGGAATATCCTCAGATGGAGGCATATCTTTATCTTGATGAGAAAGCATATCTTGATCATTAGGTGATAGGACATCATTAGATGGGATGGAAGAATTATTATGCTCCTAGGATGCAATAGAATCATGAGATGATATGGATTCATTAGATGGGGTAGAAGAAGGACTTGGAAAGATAATTTTCTCTTGAGATGGAAGGGAGTCATCATGGATGAAAAGTGAGAGGAGGGGATCATCATAGAATTCTTGAGAGATTTGGTCTTGGTCAAATATTGGAAGAACTTGTGGAATTTTGATATCATTGGATGAATTGAAAAGAATGCTTTGATCTTGAGGTGCAGAAGGGTCTATGATAGCATGGTTTAGAATGAGAGATTGACATGAATCATTGGATGTAGAAGATATGATAGAAGAAGGTGGTTGTATGGAATTATTGACTTGGGTGAAAGAATCCTGAGATTTATTTTTGCTTATAGGAGATGAAGATAGGTGCATGAAATGGTATGATTGTTCAATATCATTTGTGTTTGAGAAATGAGATTTGGGCTTCTCATTTAACTTTTTCAAAAATTCAAAGACATTGAACTTGTGTAGTTGTTGGTGGAGAAGGTGTCATGTCCATATTTTTATTAGATGGATAGGAATAGATGTGTGGTATAAAATGTATTTCTGTGGTTGTTTCCCTTTACATATCCCTGATTTTTTAGTGAAGGTTTTTCATTTAATGAGCTAAAGCATTTAATTGATCCTCATCTATTTCAGACATGGTGGTTTGGATTTCACTGTTTTGAGTTTCAATGTGTTGGGTTTCGATAGAAGATAAAACTAATACATTGATAGGAATAATCAAAGGGAAAATATGATATGGAAAAAGTAAGACCTTATTTATATGGCTCCTCCTACGCCTCTCATATCATATCATATTGTTTGGATTGTATGCTTTAGGGTTTTTAGTTTATTTAATTTAGATGAATGTGAATTAGGATAATTAAAAGGAAAGTGAACAATATAAATAAAGACCTTATTTATATGTAGTTGAAGTATTAATCAAATAGGTTGTATTTAATTAATTGAATATGATGACCATTTTTAGGTGTATACATTTTTCCCCTCTTTGAAGTGATGTGTTTACACGTTGCTTCAAAGAAAATTTTAATGTCAACTCATCCTTCTCAAGATCAATATATGCCTTCCATACCACCACATGATGATTCCACACCTAATGAAGAACAAGCTACTTCATCTTCTACACCTCATGATCCTCTTCCAAGTCAAGATCAAAGTACCCCATCATCCCCATGTAAAGATCCTATCACACCTATGCAAGCTATCCATGAACCACACACCTACAAATTGGGATCCTCCACCTTCATCCACTCTGGTTTACTTCCAACACCTATCCTTTCATCCATATCAAATCCTCCCCAAAATGGACTCGCATCTTGTTTCACAAACAACACATATCCCATTGGTAAATGAATGTGTCAAAGTATCAACTACAAAGGAAAAGGATTAGGCCTTCATCAACAAGGTATCCTAGAACCTCTTTTTTCTCAAGAAAACCCATATTACCATGGCCTTGGTTATACACCTAAGTTTCCTAGTCCATCAAACCTACCATCTATCTTAGGTCCTCATCCTAGTTCATCAAACCTTCCCTCTATCCTAGGCCATATCCTATTCCTCAAGAACAACAAAGGCACACATCTTTGATGCCCTTTCAAAATTATACCATCAACAACTCATTCATGATACCTCCATATCATTCATCTCCATCCATCTCTCCTATTGCTCTTGGAAGAAATTTGGGTGCCAAATGTCAAAATATTCCATATCAAAATTTGCATGTATCAAAGGATCAACATGTCTCCTCAAAGTAGCATGCAAAAATAACTGAAAATTTGATCCAAAATCAAAGGAAAAATCAAAAAGGCCACAAAGGCCCATCAAAGCAAAAAAGAAAAATTTGCAAGACCACAAAGGTCTATAAATCAAAGAGAAAAATATCAAAGGACACAATGGCCCACAACGCAAATATCAAAGTCAAAAATCATGTGGATTCCAAAAAGTCTCATAGAAGCAATGAAATCTAAATTGGCACCCAAATTTGCTAATCTAAAAGCTTCCTCCAATCTTCCATATAAAAGCTTTTCACCTTCCAAATCCATTTTTCCTCCATCACTTCATCACCCTTCAAGGTGTGTTCCAATGTTGATCTTGCCATCCTTTCCATCTATCCATCAACAAACCTTTCAACCTCATATCCATTATCCCATCATACCCTAAATCTGCTAACATTTAGGAGTCCAATTTCCCATTGTCATGGTCTATTAGAGCATGTATATGAGAGATATTTGGTTGTGAAACTTGATGCTTAAGTCCTTCCTCCATATTCCTATCATACATATCCTATTATCCATATTCCTCTTGCACTCTAAACTTAGGGAAAAGTTTCATCCATCTTATCATTCATGGTCATTATCCCTTTTCTGCTCGTTCCTTACTTTTCCACCTTTGATCTTGAAAAAGTTAAAGATCATCTTGAACATCATGTATCTTATCCTATATGCATTATCCATATCTTCCATACCATATCCTTTTCCTTATCCATATTCCATCATTCTTACTAGATACATCCTTTCTTCCTTTCCTTGGTCTTGACGACGAATAGGGGAAAAATACTGGGGCCTTGTGTTCTTATCTTATCTAGTTGATCTTGATCATTCCATTCATTATCATTATCCTTTCTTTCTTCCATTCCATATCTCCTAGCTTATCAAAATGTGTCATCATGTCCCTTTGCAACCTTGAATCTTATCATGCAAATCATATTTGAGCCTAGCTGTAAAACATTATCCAATCCTCATATCTTTTTTCAATCAATCATCAACAATCATCAACCTTATCATACCTAGAGGAAATCAGTGATCCTAAGTACTTATCATCACCATGCCTTATGGAATCAATCATTCTAGGCATCTTAATCAATAAACCATTATCATCTTTTGACAAAAGATATGTTGTTTTTGTGAAATGTTTTGTAGCGAATCTTTCATTTTGATCTATCATTTATCCATGGTTGCATTATATCTATTGTGGGGCATCTTGTTCCTTCAATCTATCATATCATAAGCACTCTCCATCTATCGTGGGCTACGTGACTCATTCCTCAACGTTTAGGTATCATGCTTTCATCTTTGTGTCCATCACATTTCCATGTCTGCATCATGGCTTGATCTAGTGTTTTTTATTTTGGTATATGAGTATGTGTACGATCATGATGGGCCAAAAAGTGGTAATATGATGGGTATGTGGCTGATGACTTTTTTTACCCAAAATTGATGAAACGAAAAGGGTTTTTAAAGGAGATTCTCAGCTTTCCACCAATATAAATTATACTTTAATTTGAATTTAATAAGTAATTACTATTCATTTTCTATTGAAATTATGACTAAAGTCCTGATTGATAGGCTGATTGAAAAACATCTATAGTTTTCAAATGGTATCACATTTTTTGAATCCAAAACATGCATCACATTTAATGTTTCACATAATATAGGATTAAAAAAAGAAAAATTAAATTTCATGAAGTTTTGACCAAGTAAGGTGGTCATACATACGAGTTTTTTATATTTTTAAAAAGTTGTAATAAAAATTCATAATTAATTATTTACTTGGAAAAAAATTACAAAAAAATATGCATCACATCGGGACATGAGTTCTCTACTTATATCTAAAATCTTAAAAAAAAAAATTATCATTTTATTGTTGTTAGGGTGGTCAGACAGAGACCTACTTCTTATTTTTTCCTTGAAATTTAAGTACTATTGCATTGAAATTATAATTTTTCACCAAATAGATTTTTCTTTTTTAAACAAACCTAGTAGTTTAGAAACTAAATTCAATTTGCTACATATTATATTTTTACATATTTTTGAATTAATATATAAATAACTTATTCAAATTTTTACATCAAGTTGCCTAACTCTGATTTTTTCTAAATTTTTTGCCACTTAAGGGCCTGTTTTTTCCATGATGATCATGTACATACCCATCCCCTAGTCTTACTCGGCCAATTCTAAAAATAAATTTGTTTTATCATATCACACTAGGGGCATGCCTTACATTGGATTGGATTCGTGTACATTCTCAAGGTCAAAAAATTGGAAACCAAAAAACATTCAAAACATATCAAAAAACCCAAAAAAATTCAAAACATATCAAAAATCCCAAAAACATTCAAAACATATCAAAATCCAAAAATAGGTAAAAAATTCAAGAAGTCAAAAACATAGTCTTTATTCAAACTACGTCATCTATAAGCTTTGAACGTAGGAAAGGGTGATCTTTGATTATCCCTCGAGACATGTTAGGTCAGTCTTCTAGGTGTTCGCTATGTTCATATTTTCGTCTTGTTGTCATTCGAACTATGTGGTCTCTACATGTATAACATAGGCAAGGCTAATATGTTGATCAACCCCCAAGGCTGCTAGGTTAGGTCTTGGTTGTCATCTTCATGTCTCACTCTGGACTGGGGGAAAAATCTTGCACTCACTAGGGGAAAATAAACTTTGAGCTTGAACCAATAGGAAAATAGTTGTCAGACCAATGTTACAAACACAAACCTTAATGAGACCAAATCACCTATTATGAGGTCCATCAATCATTAATCTAACAATGCACCTTTCATATCATGAGGTCCATCAATCATCAATCTATCATTGATCCTCACCTATCATGAGGTCAATCATCAATCTATCATTGATCCTTTCCTATCATGAGGTCAATCATCAATCCTATCATTGATCCTCACCTATTATGAGGTCAATCATCATCATCCTATCATTGATCCTCACCTATTACGAGGTCAATTTTTCTATCAACATCATCAAACATCATCAAATCAAACAATCGACTGGACACGATCATAAGACATTAAACACAAGGAGGCAAAGCATGACACCATTTAATCAACTAGTGGAATTAGTATTTCTTTATCAGGAGATAAATCGTCTCTACATCATATCATCATCAAACCATCAAAAATCATCAAAAAATTTCAAGAACTCCAAAATTCATTGATTTATCTCCCGAGGGAGCATATATCTGTAATTACTTGAAATTCAAAAGTCTGGGGCATGGTCTAGGGCATCAAAATATTTTTTGAGCATCGACATTAAAATTTTCTTTGAAGCAACATGTAAACACATCCCTTCAAAGAAGGGAAAAATGTATACACTTGAAAACGGTCATCATATTCAATTAATTAAATACAACCTATTTGATTAATATTTCAACTACATATAAATAAAGTAAGGATCAAGAGAACTAAAAGGAAAGTGAACAATACAATCAATATGCTATGAATATGATATGGACAAAGTAAGACCTTATTTATTAATTAAATACGACCTATTTGATTAATACTTCAACATCATTCTTCTAAAGGTAATGTTTTGGATTGATAGGCATGCTTCCAATTGGTCAAGATATTTTCTTCACACACATGGCATGTTGTCCTTGGTCAAGGGGACAAAATCTTGATTCCTTTCATCTCCACATCTATCTTGTCTCCTTTAAATCTGAACCGTTGATAGGTACCACCTCACAAAATGCTTGCAAAACTCTATAAATACACCCCTTATCCTTTTCATTTATCATCCACCTTTTGAGTAATGTTATAATGGTATTTTAAAATACAAATTGGAATAGTATTACAATGCCATTTTCCATCCACACTTTTAGTATCAATTGTTACCATGCAAGTTTTTAGTAGGAGCTTAGAGATTTCATGGAGTCTTATACTTAGCTTTCTTATCACGTGTTACTTTTCATTCTCATCTTAGACTAATTAATTGCTTCATAGTTACATTTTATCATCTCTGTTGCATCATAGTTACATTTTAGGCTAGTTTTATTTTTTGTTGCATTTGAGCATATGCATAATCATGGATAGTTCACTATAGTTGCATATCATCTCACTCATCTCCACTTGTCCATCTATCATCAACATCATCCTTCATTTATCATTGCGTCAATTATCCTTTCCATCATTTTCTTTCATTTAAAAGCATACCACTAATCATTCCACCACACATTTGCATATCACTAATCCTTTCACCACAAATTTGCACATAGAAATCATCTTAGCTTGCATACTAAGCATCAAATATCATTTTATAGGTAGTCATTTTAACAACCTTTGTGGCCATAGAAATTTGAAGGCCAAACAGTTTAATAAATCCCTAGAAATAGAGGACAATGATACATATTTGAAAGGTTTGATTGTATTACGAATAGATTAGTTTTACTTGCTTCAAAATTTGAATGTAAACCATCTCATTAAGGTTTGTTTTGACATTAGAATAACCCACTCTACACATTCAACACACACAAGAAGAGATGAAGAAAACAAGTAGGAAAGTTTGATGCAAGAATTGATGAAGGAATCTTATTTGGATACTCTATTAAAAGTAAGTCATATAGATGCTATAACAAAAGGTTGAAGAATATTGTTGAAAGTGTAAGTGTTAAAGTGGATGAAGAACCACATCAAAGTTTTGTGTTGATAGAAGGATATGAATCTGATGACCCCCCTTAAAGTGAAGAAGAAAAAGATGAAGAAAAAGAAAAAGAGATGGTTGTTGAAGAGGAAGAAGCTCCAAAAAGGATCCCTAAGACTCCTAAGTATGTGCAGAAGAATCATTTTGGAGATCAAATCATTGGAGCTAAGAGAAAAGGTGTGTTAACAAGGAGAAAAGGTGTGTTAACAAGGAGAAGCTGCTATGACAGAGGAACATGTAAATTTTTGTTTACTTTCAAAATTAGAACCTAAAATTGTAACTGAGGTATGCAAGGATGAGAATTGGGTCAAAGCTATGGAAGAAGAGTTGATACAAATTGATAAGAATTAGAATTGGGGATTGGTCCCAAGACTAGAAAACAAGAATGTGGTAGGAACTAAATGGGTTCTCAGGAAAAAACTAAATGAGGATGGAAAGGTTGTTAGAAACAAACCTAGACTTGTGTGTAAGGGATACTCACAAGTGGAAGGAATAGATTTTTAAGAGAATTTTTCTCCGGTGGAAAGAATGGAATCCATTAAAATGCTTTTGTCTTTTGTAGCACATGAAGACTTTGAGGTATATTAGATGGATGTCAAGTTTTCCTTCTTGAATGGTGAGTTATAAGAAGAGGTTTACATTGAAAAACTTGAAGGTTTTCATTGTTAGAGGATGATGATATGGTTTGCAGATTAAAAAGGGAACTATATGGACTCAAACAAGCTCCCAAAGCTTGGTATGCAAGA
Source organism: Sequoia sempervirens (assembly GCA_007258455.2). NCBI lineage: Eukaryota > Viridiplantae > Streptophyta > Pinopsida > Cupressales > Cupressaceae > Sequoia > Sequoia sempervirens. Next base: position 118,131 of record VDFB02089320.1, on the reverse strand, counting down.
TTAGATAGATACTTGTTGCATGAAGGATTCAAAAAGAGTACTGTAAATAGCAATCTTTATTTCAAAGTTGATGGAGATCAAATCTTTATTTTGGTTGTGTATGTTGATGACATAATCTTTGGAGGAAATGAAGGTATGTGTAAGATATTTACAAAGTATATGCAAAAAGAGTTTGAGATGTTAATGTTTGAGGAGATGATGTAGGCACCAAAAATTGACCACTTTCGTTTGGCCAATTCACCTCCAATTCAATATGTCATATCCTCTATATTAATTAAATAGCATCCTATTTTTTAATTAATATTTATTATCCCTTATCCCTTCATCTTCATTTATTTCTTCCATCATCTTTAAATCCTAGCCTCAAGTAAATAATAACCTCTAATTATTTACTCCCATCCCTTATCCCTTTCCTCTAAAGAAATAAATAAATAATATTTTTATTTAATTCTCCTCAAGTCACATCCTCCATAACCTTTTTCTAATCCTAAATAATTTTCTTAGTCCTAGATTAAGGATGTGTGCATTCCTAATCCTTGATTAGGGAGGTGTCACATCCTCCATAATGTGCAAGTGGATCATTAATCCTCATTACCTACCTAATCATTTTCCTAATCCATTACACAACCTAATCATTGTTCCTAATATGTCCAAAGGTCCTTATTGCTAAAAGGAATCAACTATTATTCTCTTTTTCAACCTTAAATAAATTTCATCTTTCCTACATTGTACTATTAAATTTTTCCCATTTAGTCATACCGAAAATTTCCAAGTTGTTTCTAATTTGAATTTAAACATGCCCTATATTCAAAAATATAAGTTATGTTTTATCCTCCTAAATGGACTCAATAAAGACATCAGATTTCCAGTTCTATAAAGTATACAAACTCAAAATTTGAAAATGGGTACCTATAGAAAGATGGGGGACCAAAAAGGGGTCTTAGGTGGCCAAATTTGTTTCTAAAATAAGGAAAGGTTGAACTTGGATGAGAAATTGAAGATAGTTACACTCAAAATTTTAAGATGCAACAAAAATAAGTTGCAATGCTTCAAATATAATTTCTAAACTACTACTTGTTTTTGAAAATGGTAGGAGCTTAAGGGGTTCAAAAAGGGGGGGCACACAAATTGGTCCTAGTTTTTTCAAAAAAATATAATATAGCATCTAGTGTGGCTCCTCTAAAATGTTAAATATTTTTTTTGTTTTTTTAAAAATGACTTTAGTGAGAAATTAGTTAACATGTAGCTTATGTTGTTTTTTTTGATAATTTTTAAAATAAATATATGATTTTTTTTTTCTAATTTTCAAAGTGGATGTATCCTACAAAAATACAAAATTGAGAATGCTCCACCCTATTTTTTTTTAAACTAATCAAAAATCAATTTTTCTTTTTTCAATATATACAAAATGGAGTTTAGTTTCTAAAAATGTAGTTTATTTGAAATTTTGATTCAAGTGGTTAAAAAATATAGTAAAAAATACCACACATTGGTTTTTGAGGAAAAGAAAGATAAATAAATTAAAGATGAAAACCTCAACATACTCAAAATTTGAAAAAAGGTTAGATATCTAAGAGAGAGATTAACATTATCATGGTATTTTCTTCGACTTGAAATTGAAACATGCATGCAAACCTGATGGGAAGCACACTTGAGATTATGTCATTTTTTAAATAAACCTAGTAGTTTAGAAACTACATTTAATTTTCTATAGATTCTATTACTACATATTTTTGAAATAATATAGATAACTTATTCAATTTTTTACATCATGTTGCCTAACTCTGAATTTTCATCGCCACTTAAGGGCCTATTTTTTCATGATGATCCTACACATACCCATGAATGAAGTCTACAATGAACAATATGTAATTCTACTAAGATATCTTTATTAAGGAAATGTAAACATAAACTATGAAAATGCATAAAACAGTAAAGTGGAAAATTGAAACAACAATCTAACTACAACAAACAGAAGCACAAAAATGCACTATTTAATCCCACAAACTGTAACCTCCAACTGTATAGGGACTAAGATGCTAGGAAGGGTGTCTTGCTCCTCCTAATGAAATTTAGAGATTCTAGAAATTGGAATAAATATCGTAGAATTCAAATAGGATTCTAAACAAAAAAGCCTAAGAGGGACTAAGATGCTAGTAAGGGCATCTTAGTCTCAGTGAAAGTTTTTTTCAGAAAAAATAGCAAGATCTAAATTGAAAATAGTGTTCCCAAGTTGTCTACCTAGGGACCTGATGTTTGGAAATAGGAAATTGTGCAAATGGATGTAAAGAAAAATAACTAATAATAGGCAATTGAATTCAATTTTTCAATTCTCAATGTAATAACAATGTTTCTAAATCCAATTAGGATGAGCAACAATGTACTTTTCAATTTTTGAATGAAATGAAATGATGCAATAAAGTAAAGATGCAACATATATGCACTTTCACTAATGCAAATATAGGAAACCCTAAATGTAATTTTGTTAATATAAAATGCAAGAAACCTTAGATGTACTTTCACTAATGCAAGATGCAATGAAAGCATGAATGCAATCTAGATCTAAGGAATTTAGTAGACTCCAAATAAGAAATGAAATGAATGCTCAAAAGCATCGGGTTCACCAAAATGATGTGTAGAAAAATGGATACCTAAAGATATCACACTTTTTCCACACAAGCATTCACTAGTGTCCTAGGGATCCAAATTGGATTGACTAATAACCTCACAATGTGAGTCAATTCATAATTAGGAAGGTCCTAGGATGGGGTTCTTTGAGTTCTAAGGGGTTCACCACCAAGCAAATGCTTGGAAAAGAAAATGTTTGAAAACATAGTGTGATATGAAAAATGGCCTGAAACTAGAAATGTAAGCTAAATGAGAGGAAAATTATGAAATTATGCAACATGGAGATAGTATATGTGTACTTGGAAAGTATAGAGATGTTGTGAGGATTCTGGAAATGTAAAGATGCTACCAAAAAGTTTTGTGGGGGACTAAGATTCCTAGGATGGCGTATTATTCCCACTGTTATTTTTTGGGGCAAATATAGAGTCTTTGAATATCAAATTTTTTTTGAAAAAATAAGCCAAGGAGGACTAAGATGCCCAAGATGGTGTATTAGTCCCATTCTGAATTTCTAGAGTTTCTGAGTGTGGTCTTGGAGATCAAGATCTGCACTTCATTCTTCACCAAGTCTTTAGATCTGAACCTACAAAGAGACATGCAAATTAAAGGAATTTGGATTGATTTCTTATGGCAGTTTTCCTTGGTCAAACCCCTTGTTTTTTAATTAAACCTTGGTGAAAAAGCATAAATCTAAAAATGGAAATGTGTGTGTACCCTAATCTTAAGTGTGTCTAGAATATTATGCAAGCTAGAATATGAAGAAACCCTATTCAAATGTGTTAGAATAAGATTCCTAAGATGCAAATGTAAATGACCTATAAAGGAGATCTCTAATCACCCTAACAAGTCACAAAATGTACCTTCCTTTGGCAGAAAATAGAGCAATAATGGAAGATGGAATCAATCAAGAAACAAGTCTTTAGGCTTGGATAAATGGCTTGTTGTATCTCCAACCTAGAATTTCTCATGATCCACAATAGGCACCCATTACTAATCCTTGGCAATGTTATATCTTGGCTTGGAAATAAACTTGAAAAACCTACAAAAACACAATAGAAGGCTACTCCAAAGCTCTAAAACTTCCTTCAACTTGCTCCACTTATGTCAAATTCTATCAACTTATACGAAAATGGGGTGTAAATTTTTCTTTTATAGGTATTCATACCTAATAACCCAATTATTAGATCCCAAAGGTCGCCAAAAGGTCAAATAAATTCAAATATGTTCATTTCCTACTCTTAATTCTTGAAAATAAAGCTTTCGGGACTAAGATGCCACCCATAGAATCTTGGTCCCACTAGGTGTGACTAAGATGCCACCAATAGTGTCTTGGTCCCACAAGGCTTGATTTTCCAATTCAAAAGGTGGGTTACCAAGATTGATGGTTGCTTATGGGTTTTGACCAAGTTTAAGGTGTCAATATGCCTCAGGATGCACAAAAAGGGGTCTTAGAGGCCCATAATAAGTGACCTAAAGGGAAATTAATGCAAGGGGTGCTAAAATAGGTCCAAATTAAGTGTGAAATGCAAAGGTATGCATTTTTCTACACAACAGTATCTAAGATACTAGTTATTAAATCCAAGGCACCAACAAAATGGTTCTTACTTCTTGGGATCAACTAGATGTTGAAGGCATCAAATCCTTTAATAAGATCCCATTTTCTAAGACACCTAAAATTAACACATTATCTATTACCTAATTACTTGACCACTTCCTCTATAATTAACTAAATAAATCCCTATTTATCCAATTAACTGTTCAATTTTCATCCCTTAATTAATAAAATCACTATTCATCACTATTAATGCAATACCATTTCTATCCTAATATCGCTTAACAATCCTTCCTCTAATGTCCACTTTAAGTAAATACAAATTTATTTACTTTCAAAGTTTCATATCCCCAAGTCCATATTTATTTCATTTTCTTTTTCTATCCATTTTTTATCACAGAGTTAAAATTAATCAACTCACTAACCCCGCATTTGCACAAGTCAAACTCCTCAAATTTTTCATATTCCCACATGTGTACAAAGGACTTTCCCATCCCTCAAGGGTACTCACAAGTACCTTTTTTATCCTAACCATCCACTCTTCCTAGGGTGGAATCTACACAATTGATTTCCTCTCAATCTATCTACCCTTCAGCTCCAACAATCATGTGAGGACACTTGTCCTCCTATCATCCTCCCAAGGGTCTTAACCAATTTGAGCCTTGGATCTCTACATTTAATACTATCCATCCAATCCTTGACCCAAAAATCTATAAACTATCTAGTCACAAGCCATTTTATCACTTCATAAAATGCAACTTTATGTTGTTGGTAAGAGCACTCACATATAGTTAAAATTCAGCATCTTTAATGATAACCATCATGACTTGATGAAACAATTATAGATATTAATGAATTTTTATTTTGTTTTCATCAATATATATCAGCCTATAAACATCACTTATTGAATAGCCTAACAAATGGCATCATGCATTGTTCCTATATAAAAAATAGACTCAACAAATTACAATCATCATTAATATACACATTATACAAAGATAAGATTGCTACAAAAATTAAAAGCAAATAATTACTCACTAAAATTCCTTACCTACTTTAATAATGTGGTAGCCTAACATTTTGTCTTTTCTTTAAGAATCGTGTGATTATGGTAAGAAAACATAACAATGAAAATGAAACCTACTAACTCATTGACAACAAAAAGAATTCCTCCATAATAACCAAGCCAAATCCATCCTCAAACCACAACCAAGACCAGTAAACAATTTTAATAATTCTCTCAACAGAGAGTCTTCAATTAAACCAGTGCCGCCTGCGCCTGCATTAAGGTTGCCTTAATAGCTGGAAAAACAAAAAAACCAAAAAAAATCCCAAAAAAATTATAAATAATTTGTTAAGCAAGCATAGCGCATTCTCAAAGTAGATAGAGAGGAAAATTGCAGAAATCTTAAGCAGTGAGAAGGTGCTGGGAGTCGAGACAGGATCTATGACTTGGAAAGAAAGGGTAGGAGCTGCATCTGGTAAGAGAAATAAAATCTTAGAAAAACACAACATTTTTTTTTAAAAGCTGCCATTTATAAGATTTTCTCTGTGCGATCATTTTTGCCTGTGTCTGCTTATCTGCTTATCCGTTTACATTGTTATTGTCATTTTTTTGCAGTTTTCCTCTTCTTTGTCTTATGTATAGCTCTTATTTTTTATGGAGGGTAGTCACGCATAAATTTGATGGTTGTATGATCATATTTATGTAATCTTTTAACAAAGTATGGATATTATTTGTAATTCTATGAAGAATGGTTAGCATCCTTTTTTATGGGTGGAACACATAAGATTTTTTCAAGTGAAGATCTTGTTTGTAAAGGTAAGGCATCACCCTTGTTTGAGAAAAAAACCTAGCTCAACGTCTAAAGCATCTCTTTTAGTGATAAATATTTTGGAGAAATCTAGCATAATATGAACTGGAGTGGTACATATAAAGTACTTAAGTAGATCAAATGCCACTTTTATAATAAGAATTGGAGTGATGCACATAGTCTAATTTTTACTTGTAAGATGAGAGCTGCTCATTGTACAATATTCTTTGTTTTATAGATTTGTATGGAGAGAGTATATTAAAGGACACTTGCATATCACATGCTTGCAAGGTCCACTATTTGTGGACCACTTTTCATATGTTTCAATGTTTGAATATTTACTTGAGATGCATGTTTGTGAATGTTACATACTTTGAGCTATATGATCATTTGGATTTACATGCACTTCAAATTGGGTTCAAAACACAATGGTGAAATAAGCAATAGCTATGTCATTTCCTATTTAGTTTTGTGTTAATCTTGAGGAAATGTCTTTATAGATGTACAAATCAACAAATGGTGTAATCTCATATAAATTTGGGCTTATTTCCCTAGCTTAAGCCTATCCCTTTAGGACATGTATTCCCACATATTTAGCACCTATTTTATTCTTGTATGCACATACTTTAATACATTCACCTATACTTACCATTTATTACACCTATCAATACACCTACTTCCCTTTATCTATAAGCCACTTGGGTCAAACCATTTCATTACCAATGATCATTTTCATGTTCATAAGGTCAATGCCATAATTGTAGACTTGACCTTTTCTTTCCAAAATTCAAAAAAATAGATTTGTCCAATTAACCCCTTCATTTTCTTTGTATGAGCTAACTAAACATGTTTTTTGTACAATTCGATGTTATGTGCTAATATTTAAAGGCATTTAATTGCATTCATTCATCATTCTAACACATCAAAGTATCCTCTCATTTTAGAGCATTAAGGAGTAATTAATCATACATTATTTAGACTTTGTGCACTAAAAGAGCTACAAATATGCATATATCATTTTAAGGCCCTTGCTTGTCATCTTTTGATTCTTTGTACGTATTTATGAGGGTTGACCTGAAAGAACTTGTCTGCTTGCATAGAAAAATAAAACAGGGGATATTTCTAAATATTGTTGGCCCTCTAATTGTTAGGAAGAGAGAAGCAAACATAGACTTAAAAGGTAAATGATAGAGTAGAGTCATACACTACATAAACAAAGACTTAAGAAGGCAAATAAAAGAGCATAATAAACACTATGTAGAAATAAATTTGAAGGAATGAGACAAGTCTACGATTGTCAATTTGACCCAAACCATTAGAATCATTCCTATATTGTATTGAGAATCAACAAAGAATCTAAAGCTTTCATCTAATAAAGAGCCTACATTTTAAAAATAAAAATTAAAAATCTTTAAAAATCTTCACCAACTAAATATTTTATCCTCCTCATTACTTTCTTCAAATTAAAATACACTTAATTATCAATCACCATTATCATTTATAAATCCAAACTAATTTATGTATATTTAGCAGAAACCATATTTTCTATTTCAAATAATTGATTTTTCCTCATATTTCTTCACAATAATTATACCTTGCTCAATAATTATTTAGTGATATGCATAAGGTAAAAGCAAATAATTACTCAATAAAAAGTTTCAAACCTACTTTACAACTTACAGTGAAAAGGAAACCTATCAATAACTCAGTGACAAAACAACAGTTCCTTGATAATAACTAGGCCAAATGCATCCCCAAATGACAGGAAAAAGCGGTAAACCATTTGTACGTTTCTCTCAGTTGAGAGTCTTCATTAAAGCCAGTGCCGCTACAGAAACGATCGCTACCATCGACGGTGCGAAATCCGCGCCCGCGTTAGTGTTGCCTCGAGTAGTAGCTGGGAAAAAAATGGTTGACAGGGAGGATTAATTGTCAAATTTAGGTTTCACCTGTAATATATATTATTTATTTTATTTACTACTTTTTTGTTTTAAGATTGTTGTATTTATTATAATCCAATTTCGTAGCACTACCAAGTTAATGCGATATGAAGTAGTTTATAGTCAATTTTCACTTTCTCTTTAGACACATATTACCAAGAATTTAAAGGTTCATGTAATGGATTTTTCTTTCTGCACACATGACTCAATCCTCCACACTCTTAAAAATACTATGCACATAGTACAAAAATGCATGAGGCAACAAGTTGATCAACACTACCCATAATACACTTTTGTCACTCGTGGCAGATCTTGTTAGAAACTAGAACCATGTTTTATGGGCCCTATAAATTTTTGTGCTACTCATTAGTTTAGTTAGCTACAAGTTGGATTTTCCTCCCTCAAAGCTTACCTCATTTTTTATGTTTATTATTTGAATGAGGTTCTTAGACAACACATTCATGCTTAATCTACCTTAACTAAGGTTGAGATAGAGGGATATATCCTTTTGACACCTAAATCTATCCTTAACCATCATTCAAACCACCTCCATAGCCACACCATCACTCAAATCCTAATTCAATGGCAAGGTATGCATCTAGAAGATGCGACATGGGAACACATCTTCCAACTGTAACAATAGTTTCCTCATCTTCAGCTATGAGGACAAACATTTTTAAGGTGGGGGGCATGTTATGACCCATAATGCTAACTATTTCTTCTTAGTTAACTCACTTTCTTTTAATGTTGAATCAATTAAAGCATCAAATGCATATGATTTGTGATTCCATTTCCTAAGTTAGCTTATCCCACATGTTTGGAAGGTAATAGTTAGTTGGGGTAGTATTAGTATAAATAGAGGGTACTTATAGTAGATTGGGTATCCATGAATTATATTATAATGAGCATTAATTCAAGAAGTCGCCCCCTAAAGAGGCACGTGATTCGTTATAAGATGAAATTATCATTTAGATGCACTATAATTCTTGTGTTTTATATTTATATATTTTCTTTTTGTTATTGCAATAATCTTTTGTAGGAAGGATTGTATCATATAACTAAATGGATATTTTTGGCCATTAAGGGCTACATCGCCATTTTCATTTCCCATATTAAGGGTAATTTTACCTTCTAAATCATACCTCCAACCAATATTTTCCTATTATTCTTTAAAATTCTCAATATTAGTAATACTTATCACACAATGTATTCATTATTATGATCACATGCTCACATCTTATTTATATATTACATTTACTTTTATGTATAGTTTTCACTCACATTCAATTCATTGCATCATATTAATGCAACTAGTTAAAGAGGGCATACATTGTCACTTACATTCTTATGTTGCATTTCAATTAATGACAAGTGCTACAGAGACTCATATGCCATCATGACAAAAAAGGATCAATATTATATGGCATGCCTTATGCTCCATGCACCTTGTCATAGCTACCATACCAAGTTCACACCATTATCATTTTCTAAACAAAATAAAATATCTAATTTTACTCATTTCTTGTTGTTCCTATTTCCTAAATAGTTGGCAAAGCTTTTATTTTGTACTTAATTTTCTCTTGTGAGACAAAAAATATGAATTGTCCAATATTCCTTATTTTTTTTAGGTCTATATGAAGAGAACATACTAAAGGAGACACCAACATGATCACATCCTTGCAAGGTCCTAACTTTATAGGACCCTCTTTCATATACTTTGATGTTTGATTATTTACTTATCATCGATGTTTGTTTATGTTACATAATTTGAGATGAATGATAATTTAGATTTATATGCAACTCAAGTGGGGAAAAAATGTAATGGAAAAATTAGCAATACCAATGTCATTTCTCATTTAATTTTATGGCCGTTTTAAGAAAATATTTTAATACATGTACATATCACCAAATGGTGCAATCTTGTGCAAAGATGGGTGTGTTTCCCTAGCCTTAGCATATCCCTATAGACACATATTTATACATAATTAGCACATACATTATTCTTGTATGCACACACTCTAATGCAATCACTTACACTTGCTATTTATTATGTACCTATCAATAAACCGACTTACATTTATTTTTAAGCCATTATGATCTAACCATTTCATTCCTTACGGTGTATTCCATGTTCATATATTTGACCCCATAGTTGTAGACCTAACCCTTTCCTTTGAATTTTTTAAAAATAATTCCATCCAACTAGCCCCTTGAACTTTTTTCCATGAGCTAGGGCAATGGGCCTAGCTCAATTGGCTAAAGCATCCTATTGCAGGCAAGAGGTCACAATGTCTAGTCTCCCCACTGTCCCTATGGTACTAGAGGGCCTGTCACATTGGCATCACCGATCACGTGAGATTTTTTTACCAGACACACTACACTTTATAGGGGATTAGCTACCCAATTCCAATTCCTACAATCTAAGAAAAAAATTCCATGAGCTAACTAAACACTTTTTTTTGTATAATTTGATTTTACATGTTGATATTTGAAGGCATTGAATTGTATTCTTTTACTCTCCTCACACATCAAAGCATCCTCTCTCATTTTAGAGCATTGAATAGTAATTAATCATAAATGTTTGGATTTGGTGCACTAAAAGAGTAACAAGTCTACACATATTATCTTAGGGTCCTTGCCTATTATCTTTTGAATCTTTGTACACATTTATAAGGGTCGACCTAGAAGAACATGTCTCCTTGTGAAAAAATAAACACTCTTACCATGTATTTCTAAATATTGTTAGCCCTCAAATTACTAGGAAGAATAGAACACGTAGAGACTTGTGACAAAAATAATAGAGTAGAGTCACACACTGAGTATATACAAATTTGGAGGAAGATGACATGTCTATAGTCATCAATTTGACCCAAACAATGAGAATCAACACTAGATTGCATTGAAAACTTATATTTTTAAGATGAAAAACAAAATATTCCACATCTTCATGATCTAAATACCTTTATCCTCTACATTACTTCTTTGAATTAAAATATACTTATCTAAATTAAATTAATTATCATTTATCATTTATTAATCTAAACTAATTTTACCTATTTATAAAAAAATAACTAAGTTAACCTTAAAGAAACCATATTTTCTATTTCAAATACTTGATTGATACTCATATTTCTTTACAATAATTATACATTGCTCAATGATTATTTACTAAAATGGATGAGATAAAAGCAAATAATTACTCACTAAAAATTTTCAAACCTACTTTCCTAACATGTGGATTTGGTAACCTAATCTTTTTTCTTTTCTTTTAACGTCCCCTTTGTATTTGTTTTAAGAGTCATGACTATGGCAAGAAACAAGATAACAAACACACCGTACAGTGAAAATGAAAGCTACTCAATAGCTCAATATGAATGACCAAAATTTAAAACTCATGGAATTCAATAATAACTTAATATTAAAGAATATTTCTTCATGGCCAAGAAAAGGAACAAGAAAAACTAGGGAACATGATTAAAATAAAATAAAAAGGAAAGGTGTTCACATTTTTCCAAAAGAAAAATAGGGCATATATGGAAGGGACAACAAATGGGAACTCTATTAGGGAAAATCTCTTGGGAGTTTCAATGATAGAATAAAATATTTAGAATTTTTTATTTCATATACCAAACCAAATACATGAAGGTGCAACCATAAAATAAGATTAATACCAACACAACCTTTTACACATAGATATAGATATAGATATAGATATTTGAGAAGAGAAAATTGTGTGCAAGTCAATTCATTACCTTTATTTAAGTATGTTGAAACTTGTCACTACAAACCAAGAGATGAGATACATAGATTGATCTAGCCTTTGAAAACCAACTAGACAATTCCTTACTACTAGTTAAATATCCATAGCCCTTATGAGTTTGTCACTATGATTCCACCCTAAGCGTACCTCTACTTCCAATTGAGCATCCACAACCTTAGTAGAGTTATCTAAATACTCCATCTTGTTGATTTCTTACGATTTTCTTTCCCTTTTTCCCTTTTTATTTTTTAATACATGTCAGTCAAGCATATTTGACAACCTTTTCTCCATTTTCAATAAATGAATCTTGTTGCTAGGTTAGGGATCAAATTAGTAGAAAAAGTAAAAATTTATATTTTTCACTAAATACTTAGCTACAACAACCAAGCCTAACAACTAAATAAAAATTAAGGTACATATAAGATATATGGTTTCATATCATGTTTTAAGATGTACAAAACATAACAATATTCATTCACAATAGTAAAAATGTGGAATCCATTAGTATTTGGAACTAAAATTTGAGTTTGAACCATCCTTTATCAAAGGAATATTATAGAAAATTACTTAGAAAAATAATACTATTGGTAGTTATAACAAGCACCTTATTCAAATAAATTGACAAAAATGGGAACCCAAAGACCAAGAAAAATAGAAAAAAGGGAAACAAGACGCAAAATAGAATAGAAATCCAATAAACAAAGTCAATAGCAAAAAAAAAATGCACCTAAACTAATTATATATAGGGAAAATTCAAGGACTACCTAGGCATAGAAGTAATTCTTTAGGAACTACTCGTCAGTGGGTAGAGGAACATCTTAACTTGTCATAGTTTGTAGCTTGTGAATGTTATCCCTAAGGGTGTTAGTAATTTGGATGGGGCCTAACCATAAACCATTAAATGTTTTGTGTTTTCTCTTTCTCTTATGGGTATTATCCCAATATAGGACCATGTTAGAGATGTATAATTCTTTCACTTTGGATCTTTTTCAAACTAGTGTTTGAATTTACCTTGGTTCTTTCTAAACTTATCAATGGTAGCATCTCTTTTCTCTTCTAGTTGTACTATTCACAACAATATGCATTCTATCCTTTCATAAAATTTAGCATTTTCATGAATGAATTGGAGAGTGAGGATCTTCAAGTTCTTTGAAAGATATGATCCAATACATAAACTAGTTCATAGGGTGAAGTACCAAAAACATGTTTAATTCTTGTCCTATCCATGCATTAAATATCATGTTTCAATTGCACATTCTACAATCTATGTTTTTTTTAATAGTATTTTGATTGTTTTTAGTATTTTTTCATTAGTTTATTTAGCCACTCTATTACCTTTTGCATAATATTTATAAGGAAAAAATAGAACTTAAATTTCATGATCAAAACCCAATTTAGAATTTTTTTAATAAAGAGAAAGCATGGTAATTATCACATACCAAGGAAAATATATTTACAAACATGGGTAAGTGCACCAAGATGGTTCCCAAAAAGGGGGCTTAAGTGGCCACTTTTTTTTTGAAATCAAGAAATACTGACCTTGGACATGAAATTGAGAATAGTTACACTCAAAATTTTGAGATGGAACAAAAACAAGGATCAAAGTGCTTTGAGTCTACTTTCTAAACTGCTAATTTATTTTGAAAATAGTTGAGATTAAGGGGTTCAAAAGAGGGACGTACACAAATTGGTGCTATTTTTGTCAGAAAACATAACATAGCAACTCTTGTATGACCTGAGCATGGTGAAATTTTTTGTAGTATTTTTAAAATCGCTATAGAAAAAAGTTAGCTAATAGTATCTAGTTGATGCACAATTATTTTGATAATTTTTTAATAAATATTTGATTTTTACTAATTTTCTAAGTGGGCACTTCCTGAAATGCAAAACTTTGGCCGTGCTCCCCCTAAAAATTTTTTAAGGTAATTGATTTTTTTTTTAATTTTTTTTTTAAAATGTAGAAGATAGAGTCTAGTTCTAAAATGTAATTTATTTTGAAATTTTGATGAGCAGTTTAATGCTTATATCGAAAAAAGCCAAAACATTGCTTTTTGGCGAAAAAGAGACATACAAACAAAAGAAATTATGGATGAAAGGCTTAACATTGTTAAAAAGTGAAAAAAATTACATCGTTGGATAGCTAAAAGAGAACCTAACATTACCCATGTGTTTTCTTTTGCCGATATTAGACGGGGTCTGAAGTAAGTGATGGTGAACCTGAACCAAATAATTATATGAAAAAATTGTAAGATTTGCAAAAAAACATCTCTGGTCATTGGGAATGCCCTCAAGCCTCACGGGTTTGGTATTCAGTACAGCTTCTAATCTTTACAGAGCTTAGGGATTTAAAGCCAGAATGCTCGCGATGCTTGCATTATAACGCGAGTGCATTATTTCCTAGTTTTGTTCTTGTTATGTTTCATCGATATGCGTCCTTTTGCCTCTTGCATGTCGCTGTAGCATTCTATTTGTTATGCCGAAACCAAAGAAAATCCTCCTGTCCCAATGTGTTTCAATGCGACCTCATGGATTCGAGGAAACATCATTTAGATAATGCTTCATTATAACGAGAGTTACCCCGAACACCATCTCCTAGTCACTGAGACATAAGAAATTTTCTTACCGAAACATGCTTCCTTCCTTCATCTGTTTCACTATAACCTTGAGATATCAGAGAGACATCTCACAGATTAGACTTTTCTTTATCAAAAATCTTCATTCATCATGACTTGCCGTGACAAATTGGTTCTCTTGCCGATGTATTCTTTTATCTTATGTGGGTTGTCATAACATACCGACATCGGGGAGACCTCATACAGAGTGCACTTTGTTTTACCAAAAGACTTTATCCATCTTGTGTGTCACTGAGACAATCCAATTTTCATCCTGAAAAATTCCTCATTGTGTTATCAGCGAGACCGAAGGTCACTTGCTGAGACATTACTTCGAAAGCCTCAACTCTTACCGATATGCATCCTCCTGCCACCAGTCGGTGTGACAATGTATATTCTCTATGACCTCACGCCGAAAGCAATATGTTTGGCCGAAGAAACCATCCATGTGTTGTTTGGTAAGACTCTCCTTGAGAACATGCTGATGAAAACCCCGTGTTGACAAGACATAACAACCTCGCCGAGATCACATTACGATATCACCAAGCTCTCGCCAATTAACCTCCACATGCATTAGTTGGGGAAACAATTCAAAATCGATGAGACATTATCCCAAAGACCAAACTCCTATCGATAGGTTCCTCCTTGGTCGCCAAAACCATGTGAAATTCATGCCAATAGAAACCTACAGGTGAATTCTGATAGTTGTAACAATGAACAAGTCTTGTTGATCACCTACAACAAACATATGTTAACACACAGGCAACATGGGTCGGGGAGACCTAGATAGAGCTATGCTGATATGGACCACAACATGAAAAATGCATGACTCGATGGATTCTATGGGGTCACACGACCAAAATATGGGTAAAAATATCATAAAATGAGGAAAATGTGCCTAAGGTAAGACTAAAATGGAGACTCAGGGGGATGAAAGATATGTAAAAATCATTAGATTTTAATAGTTCAAATAGGACGGAGGAAGAGAGTGGGAGAGAGTGTGGGAGAGTGGGTGAGAGGGTGGGAGAGAGGGTGTGAGAGTGGGAGAGGGTGCAAGAGAGTGAGAGAGGGTGGGAGAGAAAAGGAGGG